>APFE031663507.1:98411-116335 GCA_000404065.3 Pinus taeda | reverse complement strand
GAAGACTCACTGAAATGACAAAATTTGACCTTGACACTTCAAAATCATTTTGTAAGAGCATATTTGATCACTGGAGGAAGGCTGGAAAGACTGACACTAACACACCCTACAAAGGAACCTCCTAAAAGGTCCTGGGATCCCAATCACATAGCGCTATAGCTTAAGAGGAATATCATCTATACTAGTCTCTGGAATATCTATTGTCAAACGTTAGGTGATGCTCCAATTTGGTCAAGGTCTCTACTAATTGGTCCTGTGGGGCCGATGCCGCGGCAAGAGGGTGTCTTTGTTCATACGAATAGAGAGCGATTGGTCGCCGTGGACCCACATCTGCATTTAAAACTTTTTACTATCAGTTTTGGACAATTTAAAAACCAAAGAAAATAGTTTAAAATTTAGAAAATGCTGAAAATAATTTTACCTGAATCATCCCATTGCTCTTCTGGTGGAAGAGCCATGTCTGGATCACCACGATAATCCATCCCAGCATATGGAAAGTCTTGAATCACGAACAGTTGGTTCTCCAACCAACGAAAATACTCAGGTGGGAATCGAACAACCTCAGTCCCCTCCTCGGGATGACCAGCCATGACTGCAATGCAGCGCATAATCCTAGGATCTCGAGGAAGTCCAGCCTCAATAGAAAGATGTTGTGGGACCAACATAGGGACCCTCTCTAGGCTGAAGCTCACAACTAAGAAACCATATCCAAAGTTCTTTAGTTGTCCGTTCTTTTCCCTAGTCATTTGGTCTTTCACATTCACCAACACAGCATCGCACCAGTTGAAGATGGTGCCTCGGAAGGAGTCTATTGCCATGTGCATTTGGGAACCGGTAGCTAGATGCAATGCTATGCTCCCGCATAACCTAGTGACAGTAAATGCAATCACTTTAAGTTCAGGATGGGTGATAGTCTTAATATCTATCCGTTTGTCCGCAGTTTGGACATTACAAAACTCTAGTCGGAGGCTAGTGACAGACTGGCCACGTGGCCTAGTCCCGAATAGAGATAATCCTTCACCTCTCTTCGGAAAACCAGTCAGGAAATAAATGTCCTCTGGCTCGATTTCGAGCCGGTGGACACCAATTATGAAACACTAGTCTTGTGTGCTCCACCTGTGAACCAACCATTGCAGAAAGTCTACCTAAGCCCACATGCCGGGTATGGCCCAGAATTTCAATAGTCTGCATGCTCTTAATGCCTGTATTGAAGGAGGATGAATCAATGCGGCTTGATCCACATCTTCGTGTTCCCGTTCCTGCCAAACAAGCATCTTGTGTATCTGCATTGCAAAATAGGCAGATTAGAGCATTGTAATTTCATAACATTCGGGTGGAAATGAAAAAAGTTGGGGTTTCAAAACATGTTTCGCGGGGTTCACACCCGCTAGTTAGGGATAGTGCATAGGTTCGCACTCGTCCTTAAGAGCAGGTGCGGGACCCCAACTTTTTCTTTTGTACGAAAAAGTTGGGGTTCGCAGGGACCATATGGTACACCTGTGCAACCACCGCGAGCGATTTTTTAACCAAAATTTCCCTAAAAAATCAATTTCAAAGCCCTAACAATGAAAATTAAATGGATGAAATGCAAAACAGGGATGATGTGGATTACTTGGAGCGGACGGTTCTCGATTCCTACAGTCGGATTTTCCGCAATCTTCACAGGAAGTTTCTTACCAAAAGCTCTTACTTTTCACTCTGAAGTCAAACGGTAAAAATGAATTTACAAAAGCCCTTTTTATAAGTTTTTTTGAATAAATGAATTTTTAATTTGTTTATTTTTCACTTTAAAAAGGTCACTTTTGATGCATTTTTATTAATTTTAAATAGATATGAGTAATGTTTTGAGTTTTTGTGCAGAATAATGGATTTTCAGGGAGAATTTATCATTTTCAACAAAAAGCAAAAACATAGGAGTCCTCTTTAAACTCTTTTCTAAATCGTAAAATATGAAAAGATTGCTGAGTTTTTCTTTTTAAACTCGTTAAAATGGAATTAAAAGGACGATCCACTTACAACGCTTTTCTGACCGTATAAACATGAAAATATTACCAGACTTTTGTCGTTTCAAGTTTGATATTGGTAATAAAATGACGTGTTTTCGATTGTTTTTTTACTTTTTCAGATTGAAGGCACTAATTATGAAATGTACTCCTTGATCATAATGGTCAAGCGGTTCTATCAAGTATTATTTTATACTTTTTCAGGCTTAGGGGACACAAATTTACGAAAAAGGAAAACCATGGAGTTTTCTTAAGTTTTTCTTCTGACTCCCTAAAATTGAAAAACACCGAGTTTCTCCTATACTGGACTCGTTAAAATTTCACAGTAAAGGACTTGTTCAATTTCACATAGGAACGAAGCACTCATTCTTAGGGTTCGAATTTTAAACTAAGTTGGACTCAGCCGAAGGGTGAACTTATAATCAAGCAAATGTTATCTTCCTCAAGCTTGTCAAAAATAAAGAGGTACTTTCCAGAAATGGTGGGGGAAATGAGAGAAAAATGAACCTGTTTGTTATACTTTGTGTTTGGAAAAGCAGTTAACCACTCTTGAACACGACACTTTTTGTTCACCTGGGTTGGGAAATCCTTTGCCTAACAGTTAATTAAACCATATTGAAAGTCTTCAGTCGGTTTATGGGTATTAGCTTTGGGTCAATTGTCACCAAACCATCTACAGTGTCATTATGTGTTCAAGAGGTCAGTTCAAATAAACCATTCATCTGAAAAATATTTGTCATTCATCTTGACCATCCCTGAGTTAGTCCTTGCTAAATACATTTCTTCAAAACTTGATCTATGATTTCGTGTTGTGGGCTTGTCTATGATGGATCACTTTCTATCAACTCCAACTCATTATCTAGAAAGATGATCTAGAAATCGTCAGTACCTTGGAATCTGCATGCCTCAATGGCAGGTTTCTCGCCTTTGATGATAGGTTGCATCATTGATCTTCGATCAAAGGATTTTGTGACATGTTCGACATCAACTCATTCATTGACATTTCATGGATTGTACTGAGTACTTTGAGGGCCATTGACATTATTGCTGGTTCCTCTCACACTTATTAACAATTTACATCATTGACTGGTAATCAAGTGGTTTCTACCATGTTCGACTTCGACACATTCATTCACATGGATAGAATCATACTAGTTCGGGAAGTAGAAATCAAGACCCTGGATCTAGTTTCCACCATCCAGGTTGCGAGGAATTTTGTTATTCATTATACAATGGACTATTCATAAACAGATGGCTGCGCCCATACTGTGTCTGCATATGTCTATACTTGTGATGTATTACGAAATCATTCCTGTATCAGAGCAATTTAAATAGTCTTCTAGTCAATTTTGATCTGAGTATGGGAATGCCTACCTCAACAATGATATGTTCATATATATATATTGCTTTGAATATTTTTACAGGTTCCAACCGAGGTATCCACAGGAAGATCCTTGAAATGATAAAGTACTTCACTCTTCTTAGATGACAAAAACTATCCTCATTTATTACAGACTTTTCACTTTAGGGGGCAATCTGTTGCACGAAAAATTGTCACCTTTATATTTTGCAATCTGTGTGAGTCTATCACCACTCATACTTAAGTCATTTGCAAGTCTTAAGCCTCAGTTCTTCATATCAAGCCTTGAAAATGAGAGAAAGACCTTAAAAATCTTTAAAACTCTGGTTCCACACTTTCTCTTAGCATTACCTGCAGTACCGCACCCATTGGTCATGTCCCCTGCTCACCTGACTGCTTTGTCTCCATCTTATACGGTGCGAACCCCTGTAAAAGTTAAAAAGGCGCAAATACATTCTTAAAAACTCATTTTGAGTCATTTCTGGAAGCTTCTAGAGGGAATCTTGCGGTTACAAGTTCGCTCCTTAAGGGTTCATGCATCCCATACCTTTAGGAGCTAACCCCTTGATGTGTGGAGCTTATCCCCTTGAAGGAGGACTTTTTGATGCCCCGAAAATCGTTGTATCAACATTGGGGGATAACCACCTAGTCCGGACCTTAATACAGCTCCTTTTCCGTTTGGGATGGTGGCTCCGACTGGATATAATGGGACCAGTTTCCCAATAATGAATAAAAGGGGTGGATGAACGATTGGTTATCTAATCTAATGATAGGTGAATAACTTAATCTATCAGCAAAAATAAAAGAATTACTGCTAATCCTGGGAACTATTATTCTTTGGAAATGTAGCGTTTGATGATCTTTGTCTATTGACAGGCATATAGATGACTCTATCAAATAAACATAGATATTTATTCATTCAAAGATTACTTTATTTAAATAGTTAAACAAAGTGATTAACACAATATTGCTACACTTATCATTTATATCATCGATACATACATGAATAGAAGAAAAGCACACTGTACACATCCAATAGTGGAATGAATAAAGAATGTTGTTAAAACACATATATATATCAGATAATAGCAAGAGCGATCAAATGACAATTCATATAAAAAGAATGAGTTCAGACATAGATAATAGTACCATATGAGCTGCTTATCACTCCCAATATCAATCGCTATTTGAAATTCTTCTTCCGATGCAGAAATACTTTCAAACAAAGACAGCAGTGCACATTCGCATAAAAGCTTCTTTGTCAAAATCAAAATGATTGGTCCAGTTTTATAAAAGAATATCCCTGAAGTACAATAGTGCAACTTCAGGTTTTAAGTCATATACAAAACTTTACGACCCTTTCTAAATACATGAAAGGGTCTATAAATACTAAATTAAGCTAACTACCTATGAAACTGAAATCCTACTTAATTGGTATCAATTGATTTTGAATATCTCCTTGACAACAATCTGGCAATCGGCGGCATGAATCATCATTTAGGTTGTTTTCCTTTAAACCTGAGCTAACATATCGCAAGCATTGGCTCCACTTCGGGTGGTCTGTTGAGGCGAGAATTGAGTTGGGCGGCATAGGTGGCATCCTGAATTTCGGGAATGATATACCCGATTTAATCTGTAAGGCATTTGAGGGCGGCTCTCTGGCTGTGCGGTTTGACTAAAAAGAACCAATAGGTTTCACACGTCAAACTGTTAATTCCTGCGATTAATCTTCCATTTTTCTCTAGTTCCGGATAACGTGACTGTTCCAATGTTTTAGCTGCCGTCAATTTACCTGGAGTACATTGAGAGATCATCTTAGACAAGTAAAGAGTATTATTAACCAATTCAACCAAATTACTAGTGGTTGATTTACATCTTGAAATTGCTCTCTCTGCTTTCATTAACTGGGAATGCCATTCTGTAAATAATCTCTTTATGCGATTCTAAAATCTTTGGTAAATTAGCCGCTTGTCCCTGATCGGTATCTTGCCATTCAAGAAAATTGGTTAATGTTTCATCGGCTTGATCCAAGTCTGTTCTATATTTTTTCGATTTCTCACTTATTGATGTCGTTAAATCGCATAATGGTTCCGCCTGGGTGATTTGTTGACATAAAAGCTTTATCTGAGTTATCAATGCCTTGTTTATCTATAATGCCTCTACTCTGAATTCATCTATCTGTGGAAGTTTCTTTGTTTTCTATAGTTGGGCTGATAGTTGAGCTATCTGCTCATCTTTTGACTTCAACATTTGTTCATTCGCTGCTTTTAGTTGTGCCAATGCCTCAGACAGCTCTTTCTGCTTTTGAACTGCACTGTCATCAATCCTCTGTTTCTCTTCCTGCAATTTTTAAGTCAATTGATTATATATTTGTTGTTGTGTTACCAATTGTCGTTCTGCCTGCTCCACCTTTTGTTGTGCTTCTGATAGTTGCGCTTGCAGTGAAAAGATCTCCAGGTCTTTTGTTTTCAATAAAATGCTTACCTCTGATGCCTTGTCTATTGTTGCTGCCGAATAGGCTCCAGCATATTGTGATAGTTTTGTTAGATCATCAAAGGGGTCAAATTCCTCTTTCCAAAGCACATTGCCCGTCATTGTTTGTTCTGGGAATAGGGAAGGTTGATTAGTCCTTCTCCTCTTCCTCTGTCATTTTACCACAGCTTTGTGTCTTGGGCTATAGAAGACATCTAAGGGAGGAATTTCTTCTATTTGCAAAATAACCTGATCGGAAGGATCCTTCGGGATTATCTCTACTTCTTTCGAACTGGGTAGCCCGTTGGTTCCACCTGGAACCCGTTTTGAAGTTGTCTCCTGTGTGTTAGCCTCTTTTGATGTCTCGGCATCTTTAGAGCACTCAAGATTACTGATAATTGAGTTGAATTGCTACCATTCCTGGAGCAATTTCAGGTCAATTTGAGTATCTACATTCACATTTATGATGCTTTGTTCCTGCTCTTTCGTTTGGGTTTCCTCTTGTCTTCTCATATGCACTTCTTCCTGTTCCTTTGATGTAACAGGATGTTCCTTAGTAAGTCGTTGTTCAGGCTCACTTGATTCTGTTGTTGGGATTGTTGCTAACAGATCTAGAGGCAGAGTTTGCAACCTCTGTTCTCTAAGTCTGTTGAATTCAACTAATCCGTCATCTTTGTATTCGATTCTAGCCAGCGATTTAACTTGGAACATTGACTCGGCTGATGAGAACAGGTCATCAAACTTATCTTCTTTATGTTCAAACTTGGTCAATTTGGCCTGTTCAAGTGCATTATAGGCGACTTTGCATGGATCAAATCGCCTACTAGGGGGAGTTGCTAGAGTTAATGACTTTATTTTTTCAGATTCTTTCTCTGCATGTTTGAAATCATGTGAAGTGTAGACACCACATCTCAGGGGAAAAGACAGCCATACCTGCTTCTTATTTTTCTTTAGAGTTTGTGTAACTCCTTCAGAGATAATCTGATAGGCTATCTCCCTAGCCAGCTGTTTATCAGTTATGTACAAAGGAAGAACGTGAGGTTTGGCTTGACTGCCGAAAATTCTTATATAAGTAAATTTTTCCTCTCCGAACCAACTTCCTATTGATGTCAAATCAATCCTTGCTTGGTAGGAAATCTTAGGGGCAGGTTTATTAAAGATAGAATAATGAATGGGTAACATAAAGCCATTGCAGATTTGGTATAAATGGTGCTTGTAGTAAGTTTTCCACAGCTTCTGATGGTATATGTGAATGGGCGTGGGGTCTTGCGAAGTCCACCTCCATCCGAGCACAGGAAATTTAGATTTAAAACACAGGATCTCTAGTATATAAGCATTGTAGTAGAATGGGGGAATAAGCCTTTCAGTGACGCGGGATTTGGTTCTAAAATCAAGAACTGCGGTTGCTAGCTTATCAGACAGTATAGTTTCCCAATCCATTATTTCACCATTACATGCCGCTTCCATCAAGGGAACCATTTATATAGTAAAATTAGTGGAATCGTGCAACCCCCACAACCTACACATCATTATCCCAACATAACAATAAGGAGAGCATAGAGAATCAACCGAGTACTTACCCGAAGATTCATGCTTGTGTTTTACCAGATTTTGCCTCCATTCCCGAATGGGTTCGGATTCAGTTTCGTTCTCATCTCGGAATTTCTCTAGAAATGCCAAGTTGTACTTCTTCTCTGGCATAGGCAAATGATACATTTGCCTCAAATCATCAGATTGAAATGAACCAAAGATTCTCCCATCTCTGGTGCTAAAGGTTCTGTCTGTGATTGGGATTTCCTCAATTGCCCATCTCACTACATCCGTATATGGGAGAATTTGTTCCCGAGCTGCTATCCAATGAAGGAAAGAGTCGGCTAAGTGCTTTAGAGTAGCATCAGATTTTCGAGTGCTATTTGCTGAGGCTCGTACTGCTGTCATCTCTGGTTCTTCGGCTTCAATCAAATTATAGGTACTTTGCCAAGTAGTTTTGTCGAGTCCTAGACATGTAGTATCCGATATCAATCCTTTCTTTTTAGTTCCTGGATCAGCGATGAGTTGTCCTGTGGCCGGCAAAGCGGAAACGATTATAGTTTTCTTAGACTTCTTCCCCATTCTTCTTGAATTCGTTACTTCAGAAGAGTTCTACACATGAGTGAAAATGAACGTAATACAAAAAATTGATAGCACAAACCGAATATGAGCGAGATATATTGATCAATGCATGATGAATGATTAACTTAAAGTGGCCACGGATACAATCTATGAAAAGATTTTTAGGCTTACTGTTTCATTAAATGGCCGTTAAAACCTGTCAATCCTTTAAATGCCCATCATATCGATTATTGGCCGAATGATTTGTTTAAGCGTGCCTTGGATGTTTTGGCGGTTGAGCGCAGATGAATGATTGTTTGGAAGATAAGGCTTTTAATACGAATTAATCGTAATAACCCTAATTTAAGATTTCTTTGAAATTCGCGCTTTTGGCTTTATCGCAATCGGGCATCAGGGAAATTTTAAATTGTTACATTGGTTCCATTTGGAATCCCCGATCGCCAATAGCGATATCGCATCGCATCGGGAGTATTAAATGGGCACTTTGAAAAGCATGCATGGTAAATCCTCGATCGCCGATAGCAATATTGCATTGCATCGGAGCGAAAGGAATTTTATTATGCCAACTTATTATTGTTGATATCTGATAGCCTATTGCGAGTTGTCGCGTCGGAGAAAACCAATGGGTCTTTAAGTTATGCCTCCTTTGTCATTGCGATATGCGATCATGTGATCGCTGTATCGCAATGATAAAAGATTAATCATTTATATATATAAGACCTTTAATTGGTTTATCAAAAAGGTTTTGTAATGTTTTTATTTTGTTTTCGGACATTTTTGAGTAACACTAAGTTGATACCAATTAAAATCAAAAGGGACCCATTTACTATTATAGTTTTGAGAATAATAATGATATGAAATGGGGGGTTGTTGTAGAGCACACCATTGGCGATTCACTGGAAGAAACAGTTATCTCTAAAAAGTATGGAAATACTTAAACTTTTTCAAAATAGAAATTTCATCAAAGGGGAAAATTCTAATATAACTAGGTATATATGCGTTCCAAATAAAATGAAAGTATCTTTGCTAATTCCCTCTCTTGTTTAAAATTAGATACATTCTAAATTTTAAATTGGCCTCTATTGGTTGATAATGATAAAAGAGAAAACATTTCCAAATCAGCTTTTAGAATTAACTCCTTTGTCATAGGTAGAGCCTCTGCTGCCAGCAAACGTTCATAATTTCGACAGGGATACCTTTTAACCATGTTATTGTCCATTGTCCCATTCATCTCAGAGTATGATTAACCAAATGAATTCAAAACATGCTTTTCACATTTTGCATTTCTTTTCTACTTTTCTGTTATTTTGTAAGATAAAAATCCATTGCCCTGGTTTGGTGGCCAGCTGAGTGACAATGCCATTCACTGGTAGTAATTAAACCGAACAAGCTGGCTCATGATGAGACCCCTTGTCTTATAATTAAAGTCATTACCCTGTTTTGGTATGCAGTATTGGTAATGTCGGTTAAACTATTTCCCTATGATCATGGTAAGAAGGCTTGTAATAAGACCTCTTATCCTTTATATCCAATATTTTAGAATTACACTCCGAGTAATCACAAGCTTTGGTGAGTGGGATGGACAATTTTCTCCTTAAGAGTAAATGGATGACAAGGTAAGAGTTGAAGATGCTGAAATCGGATTAGTTCCTATTTTGATATTGATAACCTTCTTCTGACCAATTTGAAAACCTAAAATGATTTACAATATTTCTAAACTTTGAGAGGCGTTCACAAAGATTGAAGTGTGGTTTCGGAATACAATTATATCTAATTTCCTAGAAATTATCCCTTTTGCTTAAGACTTCTATTATTTTAAAAGTAAATATCACACTACTTGTTTTGAGAAACTCTTTAAGTACAGCAAAGGTCAATGGAAGATACCTCACAACTTTTATTTTCTAATGCTCCTACAAACTACAAAGATTGTATTAAAAGGAGAAGGGGTTACCTCCTCAATTGAAGAATTTCTTTAAGATAAGGCCATTAACAGGGAGAGAATCTCTCAACCCTGATAAATCTTGTAATATGAAGGTCGAATGGCCTATCTTTTCACAGATCTGAAATGGTCCGAGCCACATCTTTTGAAACTTTGTGTGTTTTCCCTTATCTTCACGGGCTTTGTCCCATTTCAGAACTAAATCACCGACTTGCAATTGTTTTGAACCGGATGAGACTGAATCAAATGATGACTTGATGATCTGCTGATGTTTTGCATGGATAACCTTGGCTTTTTCTCTTTCCTCTTCTAATTTTAGAATTTGGTCATGTCTAAGTTGTAAAGAAGAGAAGGGCTTTCTTCAATAAATTGAACTAGGGCTAGAGAAGGGAGGACAAGATTTGTTGGTAGCACTGCTTCTTTTCCATACACAAGATTAAATGGAGAAGAACCTATGGAAGCCTTTTGTGTTATCCTATCAGCCCATAATGCAAATATTAAATATTTGTTCTAGTTTTTATGATTCTATTCAATAGTTCGATTAATAATTTTAATCAGATTTTTATTTGTAGATTCTACTAAACCATTAACCTGGGGATAATAATTAGCAGAATATTTCAATTTAAATCCTCTTTTAATTGCGAAATCAAACATAGCATTGCCTGAGAAGTAAGATGCATTATAAAAAACAAGAGCATTTTGGACACCAAACCTGGTAATGATGAATTGGTCTATGAATTCAATAATGGCTTCAGAATTTGTTGTCTTTAAGGGAATTGCTTCAACCCACTTGGTAAAATAATCAGTAGCTGTAAGGATATACTTATGCTGTTTGGAAGAATGTGGAGTAGTTTCTCCAATGATGTCCAATCCCCATTGCTCAAATGGTTGTTCAATGTTGACTAGTTGCAAAGGGAAGGCTGGTTTCCTTTGTCTTCCACTAGAAGTTTGGCAATTTCGGTATTTCCTTACATATTCATGAGCATCTCTAAGCAGAGTGGGCCAATAATATCCAGCATGGATGATTTTGTGAGCTGTTGTATCAGCTCCAAAGTGTCCTCCTGCCGGTCCATCATGTAATTCCTGCAAAACCTTTTGTGCCTCAGGTTTTTCTAGGCATCTTAATAAAATTGAATCATAGTTTTGCCTAAAAAGCACATCATCAATAATTGTAAATTTTTTTGCTTTCAATCTAATGGCCCTTTTTTTTTTGTAAGACATGTTAGGAGGTGCATATCCATTTTTCAAATAAAAGACTAAGTCAACATATTGTGATCCAGAGTCAACGATACTTATCTGGTTGATCTCTTCGGTTTGATCTGTATCACCTGATTCTTGAATGTGGGATGCTCCTGCCAATAACCTGCAAAAACCTTGGCCTCTAACTATCTTTGCTAGTTTAATTTCTAAGTCGTATTCTTCAAGTGCTGTAACCCAGTTTGCCCTTTTTTCACCTAATTCCCTTTGGATTAATAGTTGCCTTACTGAAGGGAAATGAACTATAAATTTTGTATGGGCTTTTAAAAGGAAGGGTCTGTAATGTTTGACAACTTTATATACAACAAAGGCTTGTTTTTCTACTTCAGAGTAATTCAATTCAGCACCCTGAAGATTTGAACTATAGAATCAAATGGGTGCTTCCAAATTGTGATTGTTGATCTGTGTGGGTACTGCTGCATAAGACACATCAGATGTGATAGTATACAATGTGAAATGATTAGAAAAATTAGGATTATTTAAAGCGGGGGCATTGAATATTGATTGTTTGATTAAATCAAATGCTTCCTTTTCTGCCGATCCCCATCTAAAGACTGAATTTTTCTTAATCATAGTTTGAAGTGGCAAAATGATTTGAGAAAAGTCTGGAACGAACCTTTTAACAAAATTGATTTGGCCTAAAAATGACTGCATGGATTTTTTATTATGAGGAAAAGGGATTTCAGAGATTTCTTTGATCCTGTCCGGATCAATATAAATGCCATCTTTAGAAACAATAAAACCTAAGAGCTTTCCTTGACCAAGAGCGAAGAAGGATTTTTTAGGGTTAAGTGAAATACCGTATCTCTTGCAGCATTGAAAGATTTGATTTAAATCATGCAAATGATTGGATCTCTCTTTAGAAAATACAATAATATCGTCTAAGTAGACGACTACTGTTTTGTTAATCAACCCTTTAAAAGTTATATCCATCGCTCTTTGGAACGTGGCTCCTGCATTAATAAGTCCGAAAGGCATTTTCAGAAACGCATACGTTCCCCATTTTGTTCTGAATGTGGTTTTGAGTCGGTCATCAGGATGGACCAAAATTTGGTTATATCCTGAAAAACCGTCCAAAAAGGACATTAACTCAGAGCCTACCACTGATTGGAGTATCTGCTCCATAGTGGGTAATGGGAAATTATCTTTTAGGCTCGCCTTATTCAAATTTCTGAAATCTATACAAATCCTTATGTCTCCATTTTTCTTTCTGACTGGTACCATATTGGAGACCCAGTTTGAGTGCCGAACGAGAAAAATAATCTTAGCTTTCAAGAGTTTATTGAGTTCCGATTTTATTTGACTCTCTAAGTTTGGATGTATTTTTCTCAACTTCTGTTGAACTGGTTTCTGTTCGGGAAACATTGGAATGGTATGCTGGATGATGGATGTATCATATGTTTTTAAATCGTCATATTTCCAAGAAAAAACATGTTTATTTTTCCGTAACAGTCTAATGAATGCTTCCTTTTCTTCCACGGAAAGTCCTAATCCTAAATTAATGTTTTGAGGAGTTTGCTCAGTGCCAAGGTTTATCAATTCAAACCTTAAGGTAGAACTTTGGAGCTTTGTATTGGTCACAGGTTTAAACCTGTCTTTAATATCATAAAGATCCTCAAGCTTCACCACAGACTTTGGGATTGAATTTTCCTCGTGTTTACCTCGCATTTGAATATCGTGCTCATTTTCCTCAATGATTTGATCATCATAGGATTTTTTGGAGGTTAAAAACTGTAAAATGTCTTCATCGTGGTTGAATACTCTCTAATTAGTGACATTGTCAGGAATTGACGGCCTGAAAAGCAATTCTACTGAAAATCTATCTGGGCTATAATCTTCAGAAGGTAGGAGCTTGGAAGCGACATTGGCTAGCAAGTCGGCTGCTGAATTTTGAGACCTGGGAATGGAAGAAATATTGAATGCCAAAAAGTGGGAGGTGAGTTCCTGTACTAGCGACTGATAATGTTTGAGATGGTTAGAAAGACAATGAATTGTATTCCTTACCTGCTTAACAATGATCTCAGAATCTCCAAACACTTTCAAATATTGGACCTTGAGGCCAATCACTTTATATAGTCCTTGGACTAAGGCTTCGTACTCAGCTGTATTATTCGTGCATTCAAACACTAGCCTGCAGGACAACATTGTTTTTTCTCCCTGTGGGCTAACCAAAATACATCCTTCTCTTGAGCCTTCGCTAGACTTGGACCCATCGAAATATAAAGACCAAAATAAAGAATTATCTACATTTTTATTTACAAAATTCTCAGTAACATTAACACATCTAGACCTGACAGTTTGTGAAAGATTTTCGATTTGTGATGTGAAATTGTTTACCGAGAAAGGAGATGGCTGGGCAATATAATTGCCAAAGAATGATTTAGAAGAATAGTTTCCTAAAATATTGTTGTTAAATGCAACTGGTTGATTCTCTTGTTCGAACTCTGTAACAGTGTGGGTCATTTGTTTCTCCCGATCGATTTTTATTTGATTCAGCTTACCCTTATAGGGAAGCCACATATGGGACCAATCGGTGGAAATATACCCATGGAGTTTTTCTGACCAATCCCTGCTTAAAATTAAACCATAGAACTCAGGTATATCGGCGATTAAGATATCAACCCTTTGAACCACTCCTGGATCAGCCGATAACCTGATTGTAACAGAGTTTATTTCCCCTAAAACCTGTACTTTAGTTCTATCTAACTGCACAATGTGAATTGAAAACTTTTGAGGTTCTATGTTCAGTTTAGAACAAACTAAAGATGGCATTATATTGGATGATGCCCCAGAGTCAATCAAGCAATTATGTAGATTTCGATTGTAAATTTCGTACGTTAAGAGGAAAGGAGGGGTATGGGAATTTGATCTATCTCCAATTAGAATTGTATCAGTTGCCTCAACTCTACCAGAAGGTGGTTGTCTTGAGTTGCTTGCAGCTTTAGTACTGGGAAGAGGCGAAGAAGGAATTGCATTAAGCTCTTTGAGAAGCAATTTTTGTTGATGTTTTAATTTACTGAGTTCAAACATGGTGATGTTTGCCTAAGTCCTTTTCATATCATCAACAATATTATAATCCATTGAATCAGATACTACCAACATCTTGGATGATGTAGGTATATTGGAGGATGACGGTTGATTTTGAGATACTGTTGCGGCTGGCTTCCTTGTGGGTACCTTTTCCTTCGTAGTATTGGTACCTGCACTCCTTTTCTTTGAATTAGCCTGAACAGGTTCAGGAGTACTTTTACTCCTGGTAGTCATGGGAAAGGCTTCTTGTTCGGCTTCAGTATCGGAGTTAGGCAGTATAAAGTCCCACATTCCATGGCATTCAACAACTTCCTCTTCTTCTAATTCATCGGATGGTGTAATTGTTTCTTCTTCTTCTTCTTCCTCAGGATCTGAATCTGCATAGGATATAACATTTGGAGGCTGGACTCAGGCTTCTTAAAATTCCTGTAAGGTTTCTTTGTTGAGGACTCTGCTACTTGCTTCTTAATCTCAACCATTTCATTTGACATGGTTTTGAGGACCTTTTGAAGGCCCTCCATGTCGTATGGATCTTTGGTGATTTTCTTCTTTGAATCATCCTTGAAAGACACTTTTTTGGATTTTCGTTCCTCTAGAGCAGCTTTCTTTTCCAAAGCGATTACACGTTTTTCGACAGCGATGGCTTCTTTCATGTTTTCAGCCAATGTAGGTTTTTTAGCCCTATCTACAAAAATGGCTATATTTGAGGGTAAGGCTGTAATGTACCATTCGCTTCTAATTTGTTCACTTGGCTTATCATTGGTAGGGATTTTATTCAAGAGTTTGTTAAATCGGGAGTTAAACTCCTTAATTGGTTCTCTTGACTCGATCCTTAGATTGGAAAGGTCATTGATGAGTGTAGCCAAGGATCTATCATCGCCGTGTTTGGTAAGAAACTGTTCCTGAAAGACATTCCAACTGGTAATGGATCGAGAGGGCAAGGAAAAATACCAAGACCCTGCTGATCCTTGTAATGTGTAGGGGAACAATCTAACTACAACATCTTCTTCTGTTACTCCAAATTAACTGATAACATGAAATTATTTATGTGTTCCTCAGCTAATGTTCCAACATCTGGATTGAACTTTGGTAACCATTTCTCAGGATAATCGGGTAACGAATGTAAAGGTGCAGGCATAGTGACTGCACCAGGACTTCTCCATGGTGTTTGAGCCATTTTGGGAGTACCAACAATTGCCTGTGGTGTTCCAGGTGATTGGGGAGGAGGTGGAAATGAAGACTGAAAGGATTGTGATGTTGGAGGTGAAGTCCCTTGGTGAACAATAATATGTAATGGTGAGGTGGGTGTTTGACTCCGTACTGGTGATGATGAGATGGAAGATGATGGAGAAAAGGTTTCACTGCCAGAACCTTTGGTGTTCTTTTTAATCCTTTTCCTTTGGGGTAAAGGCAACTCAGGTGGTTCAATGCCGAGTTTTTCGCTCTGAAGTCTGGTAAGATGATGAGGTAAGTGGAATTGCAAAGTCTGACTTCCTTGTGATACTTCAGATCAAGGAGGTGAAATCGAGAAGCCTTGAAGTTTCTGGATGATAAACTGAACTTCAGGGGACTCCGGGCTTAAATGATTTGAAGTATAATGAGGTTGAGAAGTAGTAGTTGATCCTTCCTCTTCTTGTCTGGATACTGATGTTTCAGCGTGCAAACGAGAGGTCTGAGGATAGGTGGAGGGTGAGTTACTCCGTGAATGGTCTGTAGGTTTTGACTTACTCGCCATTCATAGTGGATGGCCCTCCTTCTAGCGCCAGAAATGTTGATGCCCCGAAAATCATTGTATCAAAATTGGGGGATAACCACCCAGTCCAGACCTTAATACAACTCCTTTTCCGTTTGGGATGGTGGCTCCGACTGGATATAATGGGACCAGTTTCCCAATAATGAATAAAAGGGGTGGATGAGCGATTGGTTATCTAATATAATGATAGGTGAATAACTTAATCTATCAACAAAAATAAAAGAACTAATACTAATCCCAGGAACAATTATTCTTTGGAAATGTAGCGTTTGATGATCTTTGTCTATCGACAGGCATATAGATGACTCCATGAAATAAACATAGATATTTGTTCATTCAAAGATTACTTCATTTAAATAGTTAAACAAAGTGATTAACGCAATATTGCTACACTTATCATTTATATCATCGATATATACACGATTAGAAGAAAAGCACACTAGACACATCCAATAGTGCAATGAATAAAGAATGCTGTTAAAACACATATATATATCCGATAATAGCAAGAGCGATCAAATGACAATTCATATAAAAATAATGAGTTCAGACATAGATAATAGTACAATATGAGCTGCTAATCAATCCCAATATCAATTGCTATTTGGAATTCTTCTTCCAACGCAGAAATACTTTCAAACAAAGACAGTAGTGCACATTTGCATAAAAGCTTCTTTGTCAAAAATCAGAATGATTGGTCCAGTTTTATAAAAGAATATCCCTGAAGTACAATAGTGCAACTTCAGGGTTTAAGTCATATACAAAACTTTACGACCCTTTCTAAATACATGAAAGGGTCTATAAATACTAAACTAAGCTAAATATCTATGAAACTAAAATCCTAGTTAATTGGTATCAATTGATGATAAATATCTCCTTTGCAGCGATCTGGCAGTTGGTGGGATGAATCATCATTCAAGCTATTTGCCTTTAAACCTGAGCTGACTTATCGCAAGCATTGGCTCCACTTCGGGTGGTCTGTTGAGGCGAGAATTGAGTTGGGCGGCATAGGTGGCATCCTAAATATCAGGAATGATATACCCGATTGCATCTGTAAGGCATTTGAGGGCGGCTCTCTGGCTGTGCGGTTTGACTAACAAGAACCAATAGGTGTCCCATGTCAAACTGTTAATTCCTGCGATTAACCTTCCATTTTTCTCTAGCTCTGGGTAACATGATTGCTCCAACATTTTAGCTGATGTCAATTTGCCTGGAGTACATTGAGAGATCATGTTAGACAAGTAAAGAGTATTATTAACCAATTCAACCAAATTACTTGTGGTTGTTTTGCATCTTGAAATTGCTCTTTCTGCCTTCATTAACTGAGACTGCCATTCTGTAAACAATATCTCTTTATGTGATTCTAAAATCCTTGGTAAATTAGTCGCCTGTCCCTGATCGGTATCTTGCCATTCAAGAAAATTTGTCAATGTTTCTTCGGCTTGATCCAAGTCTGTTCTAGCCTTTTCCACTTTCTCACTTGTTGATGTCGTTAAATCGCATAATGGTTCTGCCTGGGCGATTTGTTGACATAAAAGCTTTATCTGATTTATCAATCCGTTGTTTATCTGTAATGCCTCTACTTTGAATTCATTTATCTGTGGAAGCTTCTTTATTTGCTCTAGCTGGGCTGATAACTGAGCAATCTGCTCATCTTTCGACTTCAGCATTTGTTCATTTGATGCTTTTAGTTGCACCAATGCCTCAGATAGTTGTTTCTGCTTTTGAGTTGCGCTGTCATCAATCCTCTGTTTCTCTTCCTGCAATTGTTTAGCCAATTGGTTATTTATTTGTTTTTGTACTACCAATTGTTGTTCTGCCTGCTCCGCCTTTTGTTGTGCTTCTGATAGTTGTGCTTGTAGTGAAAAGATCTCTTGGTATTTTGTCTTCAATAAACTGCTCACCTCTAATTCCTTGTCTATTGTCGCCGCTGAATAGGCTCCAGCATATTGTGATAGTTTTGTTAAATCATCAGAGGGGTCAAATTCCTCTTTCCAA
>APFE031663507.1:81442-97958 GCA_000404065.3 Pinus taeda | reverse complement strand
CATTTATGCTGCTCTGTTCCTGCTCTTTCGCCTGGGTCTCCTCTTGTCTTTTCTCATGCACTTCTTCCTGTTCCTTTGATGTAACAGGAGGTTCCTTAATAAGTCACTACTCAGGCTCGCTTGATTCTGTTGTTGGGGTTGTCGCTAACAGATCTAGAGGCAGAGTTTGCAACCTCTGTTCTCTAAGTCTATTGAATTCAACTAATCCTTCATCTTTGTATTCAATTATAGCCAGAGATCTAACTTGGTACATTGACTCGGCTGATGAGAACAAGTCCTCGAACCTATCTTCTTTATGCTCGAACTTGGTCAATTTGGCCTGTTCGAGTGCATTATAGGCGACTTTGCATGGATCAAATCGCCTACTATGGAGAGTTGCCAGAGTTAATGAATTTATTTTTTCAGATTCTTTCTCTGCATGTTTGAAATCACGTAGAGTGTAGATACCACATCTCAGGGGAAAAGAGGGCTAGACCTGCTTCTTATTCTTCTTTAGAGTTTGTGTAACTCCATCGGAGATAATCTGATAAGCTATCTCCCTGGCCAGCACTTTATCAGGTATGTACAAGGGAAGAACGTGAGGTTTGGCTTGACTACCAAAAATTCTAATATAAGTGAACTTTTCCTCCCTGAACCAACTTCCTATTGATGTCAGATCAATCCCTGCTTGGTAGGAAATCTTAGGGGCAGGCTTATTAAAGATAGAATGATGAATGGGCAACATAAAACCATTGCAGATTTGGTATAAATGGTGCTTGTAGTAAGTTTTCCACAACTTCTGATGGTATATGTGAATGGGCGTGGGGTCTTGCGACGTCCAGCCCCATCCAAGCACAGGAAATTCAGATTTAAAACACAGGATGTCTAGCATATAAGCACTATAGTAGAATGGGGGAATAAGCCTTTAAGTGACGCGGGATTTGGTTCTAAAATCAAGAACCGCGGTTGCTAACTTATCGGACAATATAGTTGCCCAATCCATTATTTCACCATTACATGCCGCTTCCATCAAGGGAACCATTTCTAGAGTAAAATTAGCGGAATCATGTAATCCCCACAACCTACACATCATTATCCCAACATAGCAATAAGGAGAGCATAGAGAATCAACCGAGTACTTACCCGAAGATTCATGCTTGTGTTTTTTCGGATTTTGCCTCGATTCTCGAATGGGTTCAGATTCAGTCTCGTTCTCATCTCGGAATTTCTCTAGAAATCTCGTGTTGTACTTCTTCTCTGGCACAGGTAAATGATACATTTGCCTCAAATCCTCAGCTTGAAATGAAAATTCTCCCATCTCTGGTGCTGAAGGTTATGTCTGTGATTGGGATTTCCTGAATTTCCCATCTCGCTACATCCGTATATGGGAGAATTTGTTCCCGAGCCGCTATCCGATGAAGGAAAGAGTTGGCTAAGTCTTTTAGAGTGGCATCAGATTTTCGAGAACTATCTGCTAAGGCTTGTACTACTGTCATCACTAGTTCTTCGGCTTCAATCAAATTATAAGTACCTTGCCAAGTAGTTTTGCCGAGTCCTAGACATGTAGTATCCGATATCAATCCTTTCTTTTTAGTTCCTCGATCAACGATGAGTTGTCCTGTGGCCAGCGAAGTGGAAGCGATTGCAGTTTTCTTAGACTTCTTCCCCATTCTGCTTGAGTTGGTTACTTCAGAAGAGTTTTGCACAGGAGTTATAATGAACGTAATACAGAAAATTGATAGCGCAAATCGAATATAAGTGAGATATATATCGATAAATGCATGGTAAATGATTAACTTAAGGTGGCCTCGGATACAATCTGTGAAAAGATTTTTAGGCTTAATGTTTCATTAAATGGCCGTTAAGACCTGTCAATCCTTTAAATTCCCATCATTTCGATTATTGGCCGAATGGTTTGTTTAAGTGTGCCTTAGATGTTTTGGCAGTTGAGCGCAGATGAATGGCTATTCGGAAGATATATACGAATTAATCGTAATAACTCTGCTTTAAGATTCTTTGAAATTCGCACTTTTGGCCTTACCGCAATCGGGCGTTGGGGAAATCTTAAATTGTTACATTGGTTGCATTTGGAATCCCAGATCGCCGATAGCGATATCGCATCACGTCGGGAGTATTGACTGGGGCTCTTTTAAAAGCATGCATGGTAAATCGCCGATCGCCGATAGCAATATCGCATCACATTGGAGCGAAAAGGAATTTTATTGCGCCAACTTATTATTGTCGATATCCGATAGCCTATTTCGTATCGGAGGAAACCAATGGGTCTTTAAGTTGTGCTTCCTTTGTCATTGCGATATGCGATCTTGCGATTGCTTTATCGCAATGATAAAAGATTAATTATTTATATGTAAGGCCTTTGATTGGTTTATCAAAAAGGTTTAGTAATGTTTTTATTTTGTTTTCGGACCTTTTTGAGTAAGACTAAGTTGATACCAATTAAAATTAAAAAGGGACCCATTTCACATGATAGTTTTGGGATAATAATGATATGAAATGGGGGGTTGTTGTAGAGCACAACAGTGCCCGATAACAATATAGAGTCTCCAACACCAATCCTTCTTCTGTACCAACATGATCAAGCTCCCACAGGGCAATGAACTCAGTCAGATGTGACCTTTCTACAGTAGCTCCTGAATCTAGCTCTTGATTTCATTGTTCTCCAGAACGGAGTGCAAATAATTAGTCCATTGGACAACAGCACTCTTGGGGTCAGATCGATGGAGTGCTTGTCCTGACAGTGCATAGGCATCCTTGTGGCGGAGGTGAAGATGTCCTCATACTCCTCCACGACCTTATCCATATGTTGTTATCATGTGGAGGGGCCCTATCTGGAGGTCGTGGCCACCATCTTCTTCGTTCCCTGAGGGCATATCATCAGGAAAACAAATTTCTCGGATTTGGAAATGAGCTTACTACATTGTTTTGCAGTAACCAAAGAGATGGAGGTAGGCAGTGCTACATCCGGTATGCTCTACAACTTATTTCCAAATGTAACAATAACAACACAAGGCCTTGACTCATACGGAACATGTCACTTCCACAAATAAGGTTGGCCTAATAATACATCAAAAACATCAAGGGGAGCAATGTCGCATAATACCTCATCCGTGAAGGGCTTGATGTTGTATGGAAGGTGACAATGTTGGCTCGTGCGAAGATCCCGTCCTTGGTGAAGCAACCCGATGGTGTATAGTTGGTGATATGCTATGGTTGATAAGCCTAGTTGCTTGATGACCTCTACCGAAATGAGGTTCTTTTGGCTCCTGCTATCGATAACGAACTGTAGCAGGGAACCCTTTACCCACAACCGGGAGTGGAAGAGGCGCTTCTCCTCCTCTACATCTTTGAGTTCCCCCTTATGGATATTTGTGGTGGCGATGGTGGCATTGGGCTAGACATTGATAATCTGCTTCCCTTTATCATTCCCCTTTCTGAGTTCTGACTCAGAGATGAAACATGCATCTGATTCCGAAGCCTTCAGCTTGATCACCAGTGACTTCTTGGCCTGACACTCATTTTTGTTGTGATTGGAGCTGTTATGGAATTCACACCACTTTCCCATGTCCTTCTTCGGCTTTACGGCATTGTTCTTTGCTTGTAGTTTTGGTAGGTTGTCCTAGGCAACCCTGCCTTGCCTTTGTCCTTTGTTTTATGGTTTGGAGGCACCTTTCCCTTGCTTCAAATTCGTAGATCCAAAGTCTCACTTCTTCTATTTAAACTTATGCTCGATCTTGACAGTGTGTCGGTAAGTTGTGTCGAGTGAGGATATGTCCAAGAACTCCATCTCTTCCTAGATGTACCTATGTAGGCAACTGAGGTATTTGAGTACCAAATACTACTCAGAATCCTTGTTACCTAGCTTTGTGCGAAGGGTATGAAAAATATTGGTAAACTCTGGTACGTCTTGGTCCTTTCCTTCCCACACCCTGGTCCACTTTATTTATTTATCCTCATATCTTCTAACAAGGTAGTATTGTTCCTTAATGGCATCCTGGAATGAATTCCAAGTGGGTGTGACTGAAAACAGTGAGGCCATAATTTTACCTTTCTACTCACAGTAGGTTTCCCACCAGTCCTTGACATCGGGGGTGTCTTTGAGAAGAAAGAAAGTAACTTTCACTGCCCGGAAAAATCATGAACAAAAAAATATCCTTCTAACAAATTTAACCATTTATCTACATTGTTTGCATCTATCTTACCCTCAAATATGAGAATGTCAAAGTTAACGTGTACATTAAAGGGTGGGGTGCTTCAAGAGTAGCTGTTGGAAGTAAACGTGTCACTCCTAGGTAGTCGTTAAAGGATCTGAGCAAAGTTGTCAATCAACGTGTTCCTTTGTTACTCAAAGGCCTCTTCGAGTGAGATTTTGATAGGATCTCTTGTGCCCTCATCTTTCTTTTAATCCGCCATGGGAGGCCATCGGGATTTACGAGGGTGGTCTTACAATGGTTCGACTAGTTTAAGCCCTAACTCCTTACATCCTAACCTTGTTGGGGACATACAAAGAAAAATAGAACCGCTCTAATACCACTAATCTGGATTTAAATAGGAACACAACAAATTACAGACAACAAAAAATATAGAAATAATACTTCATTTCATTAATGTAAAATTCTGAAATATGCTTACAAACAGGAGTGGAAATAAACTAACTCGGGTGATGGTATCCTATCTCTGAGAAGAGATGTTGCAGATACATGCCTCTGAACTACATTACGAAGAGGCTCAAGGGCCTTTTTATTATTGAACAATAAGAGGAAACCCTAAACAACCAAAACCCTAACCCGAGGAGATGTAACACCAAGAGTTTATGGGCCATGTTGGGGTTAGTCGGATAGCCAAATTCTCGGGGTTGTGACTTTTTCATATTATCTTTGCTTGACATGCATGATACCCCTTTTGAAAGATCACTCTGAGGACTATGTCAAAAAATATGATCTTAGCAAAAATCGTTGGTAGTAGATTTCAAAAGAAAACCTCATTTAGGGCCTCAAAACAGCTGAAAATTTTTATGACCCAAAAAGACTGCTACAATAGTAAACTATTCTACAGTTGAGGAAACTAGAAAACTAAAAGAAAAAATGGTAGGTGTCCACGTGGAATTGGTGGGTCAAAACCAATATCAATTTGGATCACTAATACTATTCACTATGAATCTGTGATCTTGATAGCTCTTTCGAAATTCAATTTGTACTAAAACTGAGCCCAAAAACTCTCAAAATCATTTCCACTTCCTCACAAGTATTCCAAACTATATACTGCAAGTTTAGTATTCATTCAAAAAAGCATATGATATAGGAAAATGTAAAAATAAATTTTTGACTTATCAATTTTTGGGTTCGATCCTGAAACCTTAGGTACCGATTGTGCTACATCTTAGTGCTTGTAGCTTTATTCATTCCATGAGTTAGTGTTACACAACATTTTGTTGTTGTTCCTATGCTCCCCATTCCTTGATCCTAGAGGACCTCTACAGTGAGCCCTACATGCTTTCCCTTCATGAATAAACCCCCATTGTGTCCCTCTTCATGAGCAGATCAATTCCCTTTTCAACCATTTCCCCTGAAACTTCTATTTTTCCTAGTTTACAAGACCAATGCTAATGGCCCTTGTCTTCCTTGCACCGATATGTAGGGACTAGAACTATCCCTAGCACCAACCGGAGCGACTGAGCTTTGTTACGGTCACACCAATCCTCATATGGAAAGTTTTGTAAATAAAGACCAAAAGCTTCCAGCGCTATAAGCTTCATAATGGAAGTTTGGTAAATGGTTTGGCAGGATGCGGTTGAGAATGTCAATTTGGGCTCCTTTCCCCTATAATGATGGAACTACCTCAAGATATAAGACCTTCTCCCATGAGAAGAGGATCTATCTCCCATCCATTCATTCTATATAAACCTCCATTTTTCCCAAGCACAAGCTAGTGTTGAAGTGTTAATGTGCGTGTGCTAGCAATAATTAAGTTTGGAGTAAACAACAAGCTATTCATAGTTGTAGCTCTCTAGTTATGTGAGGGAGAAGTGTGAATTTGGTTTGGATTGAAGGCTAAAGGGAAGAGCCTTAACACTATTGTTGTTGAAGCCATCATGGAATGCTAGTAGAAGTTTGTGGGAACCTGGTCTTATCAGAGGAGAACGGAAACATCAAGAGAATGGTTGTAGTCTCTTCTTGATTCAATATATATGAAACTATCGATTGATCTCCTAGATTATTTTTTATCTTACGTATTCATGGGTTAATGTTTCTTGAATTGTTAAGTAGGTTGAATTACAATTTGTCTATTATCATGGTTGTTGTTTGTAGCTGTTTACTTGTTTCAGTTGTTTGAAGAAGGAAGCGAGAGATAGCTTGAGAAAGCAAGAAAGGACATCATCAAGTGGGATAAAGTTAGTAAGAGGTAGGCCCTCTTAATTGTTTCTAACCTAAGGAAATCTTCCATAGAATGTATTA
The DNA here is from genome assembly GCA_000404065.3 of Pinus taeda. Lineage (NCBI taxonomy): Eukaryota > Viridiplantae > Streptophyta > Pinopsida > Pinales > Pinaceae > Pinus > Pinus taeda. The sequence continues at coordinate 91,506 of APFE031663507.1, read as the reverse complement.
GTTGTGGCTAGACCCATTATCGGGCTAGAGGAATTTATTTGTGTCTGCACTTATAATTTTACATCACGATAAATTTGCCACCATATTGGGAACCCAATCCTTTTGTTTGTCTTAGCTTTCATGGTTTCATGTGAAATTTTCTATTTCCACTTTTTGGCTTTGGTTCTGTTTCTTTCTCCTGCTTACTGGCCTGAGTTTGCAATTCATAGTGGTAAATCTGGTCCATCTTTGAGTTTTTCTTTTTTTTTCTTCACTTCCTCGACCAACATGATTAATCCACTGACAATCACACCAATTGGAATGATATGCTCAGAAATAATCATGCCAATGCCTGTAAGTGAAGATTATGGTTTGTCGCCAGTCTTGGCTAGTTTGTTTTCTCTCATGATTTTGACCCCGAAAGCCTTGTAGACCGTTTTATCCCTGACTAGAAATTTCCTTTCATTTGGTTTTGTTTTCTTGTTGGCTTATCATCTTTCTACTTGATTTCTCGAGTCATTGCGTGGATAGTGACATTAGCACATCTAGATTCTCATCCATTCAGATATTTGTGAACTTAGTGAGTCGAGTTGTAGGTGTACTTACTACTTGCATTTCACTTACGGTTCTTTTCTGACTTTGACCTCCATTACACAAGTTTTCGTTTGCTTGTCTAAACATTTCTTTTCTGGCATGGATTACGTCGCTTGTCTTGTTGGTAAAGTTGGTACTTAATTACTCTGAATGAGCCTCTCTTTTCATGTTTTCATTTGCTTTAAGAGTTGGTTGTCTTGAAAACTTTTTCATTGAAGTGTTGTATGTGAAAAGTTTATTTCATTGTTTCATGAAAACTATGAAATGGTAGTTAGTTCCATCATTCTCCTATGATACCCTGCATCATTAAAAGACTAGGATTGCATTGGCGTTTGAAAACAAAAATAACTTTTTTTCTTTTGAAGGGACTATTAGAAATGTGCTTGTCATGAAATTGGGAATTGGAATGCATTTTTCATTAATTTATTTTTTTGAAAAGTGAAGTAGTGAAAGATCATTTTGCTTTCAGTTTCTTGATTGTTTGCATTTGATTATGTAGTTTCTACCCTCTCTAGTGTAGGCAATTCATCGAATCGAAAGGGTCATGTCTCACTTAGTTGCATTTATGGTTTTTCGAGTCACATCGCTAAGACGTGAAAACTGAAACATAACTCAAGGTAAAATTTAAAATGAATTCAATTAACCTAAGGCGCATTTGACATTTAATGATCATATCTAGAAGGTCCACGCTAGAGATGTGTTCTGGAGTCTTTAAACCTAGTAGTTGTCATTAGCTTCAGCATTAGACATCACTAGTATGGATTCATGCTCCCCATACCATCGAGTATAACGACAGACCCCTCTAGGCTGCAAACCTTTATCCTTAGGAAGCCGAGTACGTGGCCTTGCAAATGTCATACACCAAACACCACATCTGTGGAGATTTCTTGCTTGTACTTCTTGGTTCGCCAGGAGGTATTATGAAGTTCATGGTTGCATGGTAATCCTGTTTACCTAGATCATCTAGAGCAGTCATTCAATCTTTTTGACTCATTAAAATTAAAATATAATTCAAGCACTTGTCCTTTTGAGCTCGTTTACAATCGAAAGTGATAAAGTCATCTTTTTTTCTTTTTGGACTCTTCAAAAATGAAAGAGCACCTGTCTTTTTATGTGTCTTAATAATTGATTGCCTATGATTCAAAAACATCTTATTAGTCTTTTCGAAGACCAAGTCATGAGTTTCCCTTACAGAAAATTTTAAACCCTTGAAATTTATTTTTCTATCGACTAAGACAAGGTCATTGTGGCTGAACCTTCTGGTTCACCTAGTTCCTCTCCCTCTCCTCCATCTGAAAGATTGTCTAAGAATTCATTTCCTGAGTTACCAAAGTCAGTTGGGGACCAAGGTGTTGAACTAAAAATTGTTTTGAGCATTCAACCTTTGTCATCTCATCCTCCACCTACTTTCGGTAGTGGGTCATCTACTGATCTTGGCCCGGAATCTCCAGACAATCCCGTTCAAACTCATAAGAACTTGCCAACTAGTGACTTTCAACTTGGACTGGTTATCTTCCCTCCAAATCCTTTGTTTGACCCTATTGTGATATCACCATAACATCCTTACAGTTCGTACGACCAGTTGAGTGTTGCTTTGGAAATATCCCGTCATACCTCTTCGGCCATTTGTTGTCACCTGTTCCCAGATATGGAACCCGAAGCTGATTCTCTAGTCACCTCTTAGGAAGAGTCATAATTTTATACTCCACACACTGTCAACGAGGAAAAACATCCTTTTCCTCATGAGGGTTTCTCCTATACAGGGGGTATTCCCACTGGCTTTCCACCTAACTCTGTGTCTTTAGCACCGTTGGTTTCGGGTACACCTAGTGCCTCATTACGTTACCATAACCTTTTTTGGGCATCAGGCACCATGCCTACTTTAGGTTCATTCATTGCGAACACAACTTTCCAATAGGCTGGTACCTTAGTCTTGGTGCAACCCACCATTCCGAACACCCCTGTACCATCAGTCCGAGTCACCTATTAGTCCCAACCAGTCATTCCGAGGAATGCCTTTGTTAGTTCCTCAATCCCTCTAGTTAGTGGCCATGTTGTGCCACCGACTAGGGGGGAAAAACCTGAATGTTTCTATCGTGTCAGGTGCCACCAATGTGAGTGGCTCACAAGCTCACATGATTGGTATGAACCAACCTTCTTCTGGTGTTATTCATAACCCTGTTGATCCTACTCGATAAAGCAATGTCAAGTACCAACATGTGCAGAATCCCGTTGGTCTATCTCGATTGAGTAATGTCCAGTATTAGTAGCCCTATGAGGCTTAGGTCCAATACCAAACTCCTTATGTTCCATATGGTCTCAAGGAATGGTTAATCAACCATACACCCTTTAGTCTTGGTAGTACATTTAGCCTAGCTCATTCACCTTCCAGGGTGGCTATGGCCAGATTCAGTTTGGAAATTAATGGGGCATTGTTCGAGCACCCTTGTAGCAGCAAGGACAACCTGTACAACAACAAGCGAAACCTTTGTTACCGCAAGGGAAACCTTTGTTACAGCAAGGGCTATCTGTGCAACAACAAGGGAAAACAATCTCACAGCAAGGCCAGTTGCAACAACCGCAAGGCTAACCTTTACAACAGTTACAACAAACCATGCAATAGTAGATGAAATATGCTCCATGTCCTTGTAGGGACAACCTTTGTAGCCCCAGGGACAAATTTTGCAACTGCAAGATCAACCCTTCAAACAGTAACTCAGGTAGCAACAAGCCTTGTATGGATATAAACGAGTTCAACCTTTGCAAGGGCAAGGCCAAGGTCAAGTCCTGTAGCAGCAGGTCCAAAATCCTAATTTCCTAGGTCAAGAGGTCTAGAATCCTTCTGGTCGAGGGTATTAGGTACAAAACCCTAACGTCCTAGGTCAACAGGTTCAAAATCCTTTTGGTCAAGGGCAGCAGGTGTAGAATCCATATGTCCAAGGGCACCAAGTGTATCAAGGACATCAGTTTCAAAATCCTCTTATTCAGGGACAACAGGTTCATCACCCGTATGTCTAAGGAAAACAGGTCCAATATCTATATGTCCAAGGTCAACATGCTCAACAACCTTTTAACCCATACGTTGCTTAGCAAAAACCTATGGCCAGATAGTTCCAAGGTGTTCAAGGTCAAAATCCTCCCTATGATCAAGTTAACCTGAAATGGGGGCAACATTAGATGCCATATGGCCAAAATCCCCCATTGTGTGGCGAAAATCCTTACCAACAGGGATGGGCTCCTCCATTTGGACCCACTTATGGACCTCCTATGCCTTTTAACACCCAATTGTCATTCTTGGCCACACTCGAGCTACCAGATGTATCTCGCCTTATGAATGATCCAATCCTTAATTCGTTATACTGGCCTTCAGTGCCATCTAAGATACCCAGTGATTATCCAAAGTTCAATGGGAAAGCAAAAGAAGATCCTTAGGCCCATGTGATAACCTATCACCTCTAGCGCTCTTCAAACTCTTATGTTGATGATTCCATTCATCTCCCTCTTTTCCAACGAACCCTCACAAGCGCTGTAGCCAAGTGGTACATTGAGCTTCCTTGAAGTACTGACCATGAATTTAACTCTTTAACCATGGATTTCCTCATGCATTTTCATCTGTCGGTTCGCTATGAAACTTGCACCTATTTGCTCACATCCCTTAAGTAATATACTGTGACACACATCTATGATCACACCCAACAAAAGAGATGTAGACGTTGCCTGATCAAAGTTGAGATTGTTGGTCAGTTGCTCACTGAATGGTTCACTAAATTGTTTGTGGCCCCAATTGCTCGTGATATAGATATTGGTGGATTTGTTACTTAAGATTAATCCATTGCTCGTGTGCAGTACTTAGATCTATTTTACTATGAGTCTGGCACATTGTATGAGTTATTACCTGATGCTCCACGACCGTCATCTGATCCCACAGCATAAAAGTCAAAAGCCATACCTCCTGTCAATGGAATTATTGGTTCAATATCCCAGACCCCTGCTAAATATTCCTCCAAACAGAAGTTCGTCTCAAATGTTGTTCTAATAGTTCTTCCCAGAATCCACCTTGCCCTAGTAAAACCTCAGAGGCCTACGCTCTCTAGTCTACCACGACAGACAGATGCTCGAAATGTAAGAAGCATGGCAAGGCAAGTATAAATATGATGCCCCAAAACAGGGTCCTCCCAAACCTTCTGCTGGCGAATATTTGCAATGGAAACCTAAATATATTTGCCTCATTTTCGATGAACATCATTACACTGAGGATTGTCCCCGACGATCTAAAGTTAGTCACTTGCTCAAAGGGACCCCTGCTGTCCTCAAAGAGCCATTTCTATCTCAGTAAACCCAAATGGTAGACCAACACCAATCATCTGCTTCCTCAGGATCTCAAGTGTGAATGATGAGTATGCCTATTAATGTGGCTACTAGATCGAAAGATTATCAAAATTCTACTCTCGCAGATGGGAAAGAGAAATAAGCCACCCCTTCTTCTTCTACCCTGAGTTCTAGCCCTCTTCATATCGAGTGCCCTAACTCTAATTTTGCTATACGACCACCCCCTTGAGGTGCGTTGTGGAAATCCTTGTGCAACCATAACGCTCGAGCCGCTCAACACTATAATATTGTTGAGGATTCATCTCAGGTGACATCAGCTATGTCGGCTCTCGAGGTGCTCCAAAGCTACCCATCGTAGTGTAGAGCCTCTAACCTACACCTCATCATTCACCATTATCTACTATTTTTCATCACCTATCTCTCTCTTTCACCTTATTTTCCCTGTTAAACCACCCAGATCATTACATTAGATGTCATTAAGCATGATCAAGTGAACTTTGCTAATGTGTGACTGTTTTGTTTAGATTTCTGACATATTACAGGCATTCCGCAGCTCTCTGCCGATTCCGCAGCCATCTGGAGATTCCGCAGCCTTTTTGTTGTTCTCAAGGTTCCACGTGTCATTTTGCCAAACGAGCCACATGGGTACTTAGGTATCAAGGTGCTCGAGGTTCCTGTGCCATTTGTTCAAACATCCACGTCATCCATACCTCCAGTCAAACAGGGGCAAAGATCCGGTCAACGAAGGCAGCTAACGGTGATGCGTGAGCTGTTTGGTCACGTCAGCTCAGACGGTGGCTTGCCCGTGTTTTGCAAGACGTGGGGAACATAATCTAAGTTTGGATTTAATTCCCATGACGACCAGGACCTCCAGCTCACCCACGCAGGCTCATGACGCGTCTATTTAGTTTTAATTGCACATGACAGTTTGTTATTTTTCCGTTTCTAGCAGCACACATAGGCTATCCTTCAGATGCCTATAAATACTTGCGTCTGTGTACGCTTAAGAGACTATTATTTGCTGTATGTTGATGAACTTGTTATAATTTTTAAGTGTTTCTAAAACTCTGTTTTTATAGTGCTATTCTAGCACTCTTTACTGTACATTTCTGCATATGGAGTAATCGAACCAGTGCTGTTTTGGAGCTTTCAACACTTTGAGTTCTCTTGGGTTATGTGAATGGAGGCCCCCTGTTCATACTAGCCTTGTATAGTATTTTCATGATTCAGCATTCTCTTTTCTTGATCTATGTACAGCATAATTTACTTCACTTTAATTCATTTTGGATCCTTTCTTTAAGCTGATCAGCATTTCTTTTTGCAGGTTTTGACCTGGGATTATTTGTGTGTTCATGTGTTTTCTTTGCATCTAGTGGTAGTTTCAGTTGACAAATTTAAAGCTGTTGCTCCTTATTCTAGTCTCATAATTAGTTTTTAATTTTAATTTTCAAAACTGTCTGCTAATATATGTATGGTCTCTTACTATAAATTGTTTACCTTTTTAGAGATCAGAATACTAATCACTTGCAGCTAGCTTTGAGTGCTTTCTAGACTAATCCTTAGCTACTCTCTAATCGTGCTTTACACAGTACTATGTGATATAGGCAGAGAGTTAGAAAGAGCAAAATAATACCACTAGTCTTTAAAGTAGATTTTCTCATTTTTATCAGTTATTAGACTTACTTTTAGCTACTTCTTAATCGTGTCTTACACAGTACTATGTGTTAGAGGCAGAGAGTTAGGAAGAGATAAACTTTATCATTGGTCTTTTAAGTGATTTTCTTATTTTTTTGCAGCAGCATGAATGGTGTCTAATGCCATTAGAAGAGTAGTTCTTTGCTTTCAGTTATTTTAATTCATTTTCTTCAAAGCATTCCTTTCTCAGCAATTAGTTAGGAATCACTAATCACACACCCTCACTCATTTAGAATTCACTTCACACACACCATCACTCATTTGTTTATAAATACATCATCTCATCTTAGGAAGATAAAATAATCACAAACAACACCCCCAAACGACAAAAATCTTTAAGAGGTTGCTTAAGTACATATAGTACACCTTCACTTCATCAGCTTACGAGCCCCGGGTTGACAAATTAATGATATCAATTTAGGAATACTAAATTGACCAAACATGTCTCACATGGTATTTCGCGAGTATAACCACTCGCCCCCTTTGCAGAAACCACAAATTGAACATCAGGAAGTGAACAGACTCCCAAGATAGACAACAACAACATTGTGGATCCGACATTCATATTTTCAGTCTTACACTCTCCCAACAAAGACATTGAGGCAACAACATTGTCGATCAAACACACGAACCTCTCGCAACAAAAATACCGAGGCAACAACATTGTGTATCGAACACAAATGGCCACACCTTGAAATCCCGTATCGACAATGACTATTAATTCTGGATTAACTAAACGCTACGGTTGAAAACATTGCATTGTGAAATTCGCGTTGAACAATGAGAAAACAGCTCGAATTCCTCTGGCATTCCTGTGCATCTCTTAACTAAATGTTAGGGTTGAATTAGAAATATTAATTACAATAACTCAAAAAAGCAAAACGTTACCTAAATTTAGAAAGCTAAATATTATACACATTCTTGAATGTTCCAAAACAAAACAAAAAAGTTGCGATGGTGAAATCCGCATAGAATAAACGGCTCAAATTCAACTAAATGTTAGAGTTGAATTCAAGAAATATTAATTACAACCACCCAAATTACCTTCCAAATATCTAAAGCACATTTCGAAGTACTTTCCAACGGTGAAACGTACTTTTCAATGGTTTTCTTCTCTAAAGCGGCAGCATATAACCACTGCCATGGCACTACCAAATGTCTAAAGCGGAAGCATATAACCGCTGCTGCAACATTTGTTTTATTTTATTGGCAAAGACACAGATATAAACTTAAAAATATTTTCCAATGATTTAGGTCACTTACAATGAATTAATGAAATCAATAACATTCGTAGTAATGTCCAGAACTGCGGAACCCGTTTTCAAAACAGCCGTAGCGCTTATCCCTTGCGTTGCCGCTCTCGTTAACGAAGAGCTTATCACCTGCGCTGCCCTTTCCGTCGACGAAGAGCTTCTCATTTGGGCTGCCGCTGCCGTTCCTGAAGCGGCTCCCGTGAATATGTGGCCACGGGGCACCTCAAGCGGCGATATCGACTGCATTCTCATCTCTTCCAACGGATCCACAGGTAATTTAGCGCAAAAAATGTTATCTAAATTTAAAACGCTGAATATTAATTACATTCATGAAAGTTCCACAAACAAAAACAACATTTAACTTTTTGCTTTTTGGGTAACTTTTTATTTTTTTGGGCTGTTCTAATTATTATTTCTTGAATTCAACCGTAACATTTATTTAAGAGTTGGTAGAAAATTCGAGCCGTTAATTCATAGCCGTTTCCTCAACCCTAACAATCGCAATCTCTTCGACCAAAGAATCCGAATTCGTGCGGTTTATTCATAGCCGTTTCCTCATTGTTCAAGCTGGATTTAAAAATAGCAATCTGTCCCAATCGTTTCAAGATGTGCCCAATCGTTTCAAAAAGAATTATATGAGTATGTTCGACCATAAGTCAGATTGAATATAAGTCAAATTGAATATCCACAATGTTGTTGGCTCTGTATATGAATCTTTGTTGGGAGAGGGCCGTGTGTTCGATCCAAAGTGTTGTTGGCTCTGTATTTTTATTGTTGGCTCTGTATTTTTATTGTGGAGAGAGTGTTGTGTTTTCCATCCACGATTTACAATGTTGTTGCATCTGTATTTTTGTTGAGAGAGCCTTGTGTGTTCCATCCATGATCCACAATGTTGTTGCCTCTGTATCTTTGTTGAGAGAGCATTGTGTGTTCCATCCACGTTCGTCTGCATCTTTGTTTGGCAAGAATCAGATTAAATATAACTCAGATTGAATATATGACAGTTGTGTGTTCGATCCACAATGTTGTTGCCTCTGTATCTTTATCTTTGTTGGGAAAGGGTCGTGTGTTCGATTCACAATGTTGTTCCTCTGTATGTCTATTGAGAGAGCGTAATGAATATATGAAAGTCGTGTGTTGTATTCACGTTCCTCTGTATCTTTGTTTCAAGAGGGTCAAACTAAATATATGAAGGGTCCTGTGGGTACTGTGTTCGATCAACGCTCCTCTGTATCTTTGCTGGGAAAGCGGCTCTGTATCTTTGTTGGGAGAGCGTCAGAATGAAGGTCGTGTCTTTGATCCACGCTCAACACAGCTATCACTTCATAACTCTATTTCAAATCATGTTGGAGGTAAGGAGGCCATTTCTTTCAATTCAAATTATCTCGACATTCTTGACGCATGCCTTTCCTTCTTCAATCTTTGTTTTACTTCTTCTTCGATCTTTGTTATCTCTGTTTTAAATTCTTGGTTATAAAAAAATTTTGCAACTATGGAAATAGTTGATGGAAAGTTTTGTTTGAGGGTTTGAAGCCATGCTCTTTTTTGCAACTATAGATAGGATTTATTGATAATTTTGTTTGCAGAATCCTTGTTTTAAAGTGTGGTTTATAAAAAAATATTCTGCAACTATGGATAATTTTGTTTGCACATTTAAAACTATGCCTCCTTTTCGCCCCTTGATTTAAAGTAGGGTTTATAAATTTTTTCTTAGAATTAGGGATATTGTTCATCGATAATTTTGTTTGCACATTTGAAATCATGCCTCTTTTTCGAACCTCGTTTTAAAGTAGTGTTTATAAGTGTTTATAATTTTTTCATGCAACTATGGATATATTTTTCTAATAATTCTATTAGCACATTTGAAACCATACAACTATGCCTATTTTTCGAACCTTGTTTTAGAGTAGGCTTTATAATTTTTGTCCACAGCTATAGATATTATTTACGAATAATTCTATTTGCAACTATGGATATAGTTTTTGAATAATTTGGTTTGTACTCTATTTGCAACTATGGATATAGTTTTTGAATAATTTTGTTTGTACATTTCAAAATATGCATGTTAAGTCTTCTTTTAAACTAAGGTGTATATTTTTTTCTACAACTATGCAGCGCGTTTATAGATAATTTTGTTTCCACATTTAAAATGTTAAGCACTTGTTTATAATTCTTTTTTTACAATTATGAAAAATAATTATTGATACTTTTCAT
>APFE031663507.1:33776-79759 GCA_000404065.3 Pinus taeda | reverse complement strand
TCTTTTAAGTGATTTTCTTATTTTTTGCAGCAGCATGAATGGTGTCTAATGCCATTAGAAGAGTGGTTCTTTGCTTTCAGTTATTTTAATTCATTTCCTTCAAAGCATTCCTTTCTTAGCAATTAGTTAGGAGTCACTAATCACACACCCTCACTCATTTAGAATTCACTCCACACACACCATCACTCATTTGTTTATAAATACATCATTTCATCTTAGGAAGATAAAATAATCACAAACAAACACCCCAAACAACAAAAAGCTTTAAGAGGTTGCTTAAGTACATATAGTACACCTTCACTTCATCAGCTTACGAGCCCCGGGTTGACAAATTAATGATATCAATTTAGGAATACTAAATTGACCAAACACGTAGTGGAAATCTTTGCTATCAGCTATCGAGGGTATCGATCCCACTAATTCCAATTTGATATCTTTTGATTTAGAAAACCATGTTCCATGCATCCCTCATCAGATTGCCTTTCTAATCTAGGTAATCATTAATTAGAAGACCATCCACCAGACTGTCATCAATGAAGGTGCTTCCACCTGCATCGTGTCAACTGCATGCTGGAAGGCTAATGGTTCTCTGGCTTTGAACCAATATCCAAACACTTTGGAAGCTTTTGATGGGTGTGATTTGTGACCCTTCGGTGTCTCACCTATCCTTTCCATTACTTTGGATGGAAAGATAGTGCAAGTCGAGGTAGATATTGTTGATGCCAATCTCAATTACAATCTTCCACTCGGTCAGAGCTGGACCCATGTTGTAGCCTCCTCCCTATTTTGCATGATTCGTTTTCCCCATCACGGGAAGATTTTCATTGTCGACTAGTTGTATTTCTTTGCCTCTTCCTCCTAGGATGGAAATGTTCCATACATCAAGCACAATGGTGATCCCTATGAGAGTGTGGGGGTAGGTATTTTTAAATATTCTTCCTTAATGGGAATTTTTCCACTCCCACCTCCTCATGTTGCCCCTGTTAACATGGTCTCTGTTAAATTTGATCCTTGGGTCATACCTATTAGGGTTCTATAATAATAGGGTTTAAAATTTTGAATTGGCTATGATTAGTCTTGTAATATTGTACATACTTTTGCTTTCTGCAAAATGTTTTCCCATATTAAAAATAAAATATGTAAAAAGGCTAAGTCCTAAAAGAAAAATCAAAGGCCTAAAAGAAAAGGATCAAAAAAGAAAATAAAATATGAACCCCACCAAAAGAGAAAAAAAATGAAATAGATTTTGAAAGTGATGCAAATTCAAATGCCACTACTTGTTACTTCATTTGCAAAGTAAGATTGTGTGCATCTTGTCAAAATGCCACAATCCATGATGGTCAAATAGTTTAATCTTGTTCCATTCATGCTTTAAATTTTATGTTGGTTGATAGAGAATGAAGATCTAGCCAAACTGTTTAATCTTGGTAGGTCAGTAGTTAGGTAGAGAATAATAATGAGTTCAATAGCTTAATCAGAGCAATTGGAAGTTATAAGATTAGAATTAGATAGTTTGCTTATTAAAGGAAAATAAATAAAGGGCCAGCAAGCTCAAATTCACCCAATGAATGAAGAGAAAATGCCAGGGTAAATAAGGGGTAGGTAAAAGAGGTTTTGGAATGCATAAGGTTGCAAGCTCAAATGCACCTTCATTATGCTTAATCCTATGTTTCATGTGCAGGAGGAATTATCAAAGAAAAAGGACATTCGCAAAAGTCATATATTACTTTGGGCATTTACCCTTAAATGTTCTATATAATTTGGGGCCTCAATACTAAAGCTTATTCAATAATTTCCCCTCATTTCATTAAACCCCTACATGTCTAGTTTATTAATTTCCCTTTATTACCCCTTCATTAATTTTCATTCATTAATGCTTCTCCCCTTCTTGGTTCCAAATGACCGTTCCCTCTTCATTTCCCCTTGTAAAAATATCCCTACCCCTTCATTTTACCTTTCCCCCTATTTCATCTCATTTTCCCTTGTAAACCCACTAAAACCCCCTTATCCTAAATTTTAAAAGTTAAATGTATTGGACTCCATTGAAAACCCTCCCCGATACCCTTTTAACTCAACCCTTATATTATTCTAAAGTCCTACCTCATATATTTAACCCATCGCACCACTTATCCCTGGGTCCCACATTTTATTAACCCATCGCATATATTAAATCCCATAATTACTTTTAATTAATTACATTTCATTTTAATAAAACCAAACCTCAGAACTCAACTCAACCCTTGCAACTCCGGCACATGATAGCCCTCTGATCACCCACTTCTATATCCAATGGCCCATACCCATAGTGTGTCCTCCCATCGTCCGACTGTTAAGATCTCCAAAGCATGCGAGATGCACAGTTTTGCCTAATCAACTTTTTGCTACGTGGCAGCCCCATGTTATATTGCGTGCTCTAAAAAAATACCACCCTACACTCAAAAGTAGTGTGATAAGCTATAATATCGCCTCCCCATGTAGGATGAAACCGCCTACTATTCAAACATTAACCCTACCCCTAAAGTTAACCACTTTTGGTTAAAAACCAAAAATCTACCCTTTTTACCCTTTTCGTAGTAATTTCGTTGCCAAGAACCTCTGCCAACAAATTCTAAACCCCAGAAGCTCTGTTCAACTGTTTTAATCCATTTTTTGACTAGAAGACACTACAGACACCAATTTGAAGCAACATAAAAGACTATTGAAGCCTCAGAAAGCCTCAAATGCTCCCACTGAACCCTGATTGCATACGAAATCTTCGTGTTCCAGGTATTCTTAAAAGAACCAGAACGACCCTCTACTTAAGCTCCGCACATTGTTTATAAAAGGTTAATTAATTGAACTAATTAAAAAACCTTACCAAACTAAAGAAACCCACTATGCATCCAAAAGCCCATTCCTATAGACTGTATTCACCTTTTGCAATGTTCTAGAAGTCTTGAGCTTACTCCTTAGGCCAGATAGTAATTAATTCAATAAAATAAACAAAACTATGGCTTCCCAAAGCATTTTGAATGGAAAACCCCGGCAAAACCCTCACCTGGGTATTGACCACCTACCACTCGCCAACAAAGATTTCCAAATGAAAGACACAGTTTCCCCTAGCCATCTATGGAAAATCCAGTGCTAGAGTAAGGACAAATTCCTCAAGCACAGTGATGATATTCAATTATGGGAATCAAATTTGGCCAAATACTTGTTCCCATAGGTATACCAGTTCCCTGAAATCATCCACCTACGCGAACTCTGTTATATCCCAAGCCAAAAAGCCATAACCTCTCCTAACCAGCAGATTTTATTTAAAATTAATATAGAGTCAATAAACCAAATGTTGCAGGTACATCCTAAGCCAAATGGAACCCCATTTTCTATTGAAAACCTACTTGAACTGTGCTTGATGCTGGATCTTCCCAAGAGGTCTCAAATTTTTTAGACTTTCATCCTAGAAGAGGCTCATATTCCTACAAACGTTCCTCCATACTCTGCCACCATTTCCTTTGAGAGGGCAAGACAAATTGTAACCATGCTCTCTTGTATTCTAGGATATACCACGGATGAGCAAGTATATGAGCCTATACTTGATTTCCTCTCTATTTTCTACCCAAGGAAGCCTTCAGCTACAGTTTTAAATTTTGCCCAGTTCTCAGCAGAAAAAATCCATCATCAATTGATCAGATTTCCAAATGAAAGGGTATTCAAATACTCTTCATTATTGTTCCACATGTTCTTATATTTCCAATCAGACAAGTTTCCAGTCAACATCCAAAAGTTTGACACTAAGGGCCATCCTAGATATGTTATCTTTTGGACACCCTTAATCCAAAAATATTCCATTGTTTTTAGCTACAACGAGTTCATTGATTCATTTATTCACCCAATTGTTAATATGCTAAGCAGTAGCAATCAACCCAGGATCAGTTATGAGATAAAAAAAAATTTACAGTTGTCCAAGCATAGTAGAATAGGGGACTGGTATTTATACCAGGACCACATTGAAATTAGGGTGTATGGATCCCATCTCACTCCATATAAGATGCCAAAATATCTCCCCATGAGAATATCTACATTAGACTATATCAAGTAGATTATAAACATAGATGATCTGAATTTTCTATCAGCTAGGAAGAAAACACAGTTCAAAATAAAAAACTAACTAGGTCCTTTTATCTACAATAATAGGGAGGTTGGAGAAGAAGCAGAAAAATGTTTACAAGATATGAAGTTCAGTAACAGTTTCGAATGGCAGTATGACCCTTTAGGTGTCATAAAAAAACTAAGACTCAAATTTAAATTGAACCCTTTTAAGCATGAGTCCAGGCTAGACATTGAAAAATATGCTAACTAGTCAGAGTGGTTGGAAAACACCTTAATAGATATGGAGAAGCATATGGATACTAGTTCCATTCTAGATACGCTAGCCCTACAGGACAGAAATACAAATTGGACGATGGAGGAAGGTTCTTTCTCAAACATATATACAACACATGATAGATTCGAAATCATGTACAGGAAGAAGCCCAAACTAAATCCTATAAATGAGCAAGAAGAGACAGTTGAGATAGTTCAAATTATTTATACAAATAGAGTGGTCAGAGAGAGTACAGCTCCCTCAGTTTCAGAGGAAACTCATTAGCCATCAACCTCTAATACACAGATTATTCAAAAGAAGCTTAGTATTGAGTTTCTTCTTCCAGCAAAGCAGTGGACAAAGAAAAAGATATGAAGGAGAAGTATACAGAAATCAAGTTGAGAAATGAAGCATTGACAGGTGAAACCTATGCCCAATATTTGAAACAGACTCCTAGCAATCAGAAGAGGTTACTTTCAACTTTTGAAATTAAAGCAGGGAAAATGAAAATGACCTTTTTCGCAGCCTACAGTACAACAGCCTAAGTCATGATCATATTACAACAAGATAGAATTCGATGTTTTGGCCAAGAATGTTCATCCTTAGATCAGATTGAATTATAAGCAAACAGGAAAAATGATATACTCAACAATGACCATCAAAGCTATGAGTGTATAAAAACATCAAACTTCTCTAGAGAATGTCAAAACATAGTTTAAACTAAAGAAGGCATCCTCACAAGCAAAGGACAACAAAATTAAATCACTAGAAGAATTGGTTATTGAGACTGGATATAACCCAAATGACATCAAGGCGGAAAAAAAGCTCATAAAAAGGCAAAATGAAGACATTGTAGCATTAAAGAAGCAACTAGAGTTGCCCCCTTCAGAACATCCATAGACCAAGGAATTTCTAGAGAGCCAAAGCCAAAAAGATGAGATGATGGACCTCATTTTGCAGCTAAATGCTTAATTAAAATAAATGGAGAATGAAATGGATAAGTTAGTGCAAGAGAAATAGGCCAGCATGGAAGCAACTATTTTCAATGATATTTGGCCATCTATATAGGTGATATTTGAACATAATGATTTGGTCAAAGAGGCCGGTGAGGCAATCAAAGGGTTAGAGCCGAACTTGGAAATATACTAAAAGAAGCCTCAAGAATAATCCAGTTCCTTAACTCAAAGAACATGTATGAATTGCAAGAGCTTTGAATAGCTAATAGAACTAGGACCATACTAGAGGTAAAGAAGGTAATCACCAAGAAACTAATGACACAACTTCAGGATAAATGCCAAACAATGGAGCTAGAAATAGCTAGGTTTATGGTAAAATTTGATGCTTTGAGGCAGAAAGGTCTACCTAATCCATTGGTGACTAATGACAGGTTGATGCCACATGAAGACTATGATAAGAAAATCAAAGGAGTAGCAAAGGAACAAGCCAAACATTCCTCTATGAAAGGGATGTCTACAGGAAAATTCCTTTACCAGAATTTGAGAACCTCTTTTACCTCCAGCATGAGGTAAAACATACTTTTGTAAACAAGCCCACTTTTGCAAAATACGTAAAAATTGATGAAGTCTACAGAAGAATGGTAAATATTAAATTACCAGATGTAGAAACTTGGGAAAATTTGAATGATTTACTGTAAAAGTGCAAGGTAAATAGTGAATACAGAGCAATGAAGGTAAAACGATAGATCAGCTATGTCAAAGAGCATCAGTCAAACGCAGAGCAAAAGGATAGCTAGCATAGAGCAACAACAAAAGAGAGAAAGTAACAAAAGATCAAACAACAAAAAATAAAAGAGGGAAAACTTGCATCAGTTACATATATGTCTCTATCTTCTTGCATGAAGATATTTCCTTTTCCTTGAATAAATCCTAAAACAGTTTAGGATATTTTGTCATAAGTTTTTTTGTGTAAATACTTCATAATTCAAAGTAGAAAGGGTGGATTGTTGAACATTTCTATAGTTATTATTGATCTTAAAACCAGAGGGTTTATTGTAACATTTTCAAGTTGGCATACTAGATTGAATAATAAAGGAATTGCATTTGCAGGATTCATGTGTAGGGCCACTTCAGTGATGTATCTTTCATTTGTTATATTGTTATTTTCTTAAATATCTCACATGCATACATGTTTTCCAATTTGAATGAAATAACTGGAATGTTACCTCAGAATTTGTTTAAGTACACTCTGTCATGAACAATTATTTATTTTGATGTTTTCTTTTGATATCCAGAGTAGGGAATTCTTCATTTCTGGCTAGTTTTGCTTGACCTCTTTCGTTTTCTTCATTATCTAGTTTGAGGAATCCTTAACTGCTCCTTGACCCCAATTGAAAAACCAGTTCACCATCCAACGTAGAAGATCTGAATTTACTAAGCTACCATGCCCTGTGAACACTATCTTTAGAACGTGATTCAGTCATGTTTTCTTGACATTTGGAATCCATTGCTGAATGGTAAAAAGACACATATCTATCCATCTAAATTAATGATTCCACCACCAAATCAAATAAAAAACCAATCAAGCTTAAATAACTAGCCTAAAATCAATTAATCCAACAAAGTTAAAACATTAAGAGAGCCCTCTCGGAGAATTAGGAAGGCTAGATCTTGATCTTGAAAGTAGGTTTCTAGTTACCTCTATTATTTCTTCAAACACAACATGACAACCTTAGGGAAACTTTAGAGTGATATCAATACCTTTACCAAATCCTGTTGATACCTAGGGTGAGGTCATGCCACTTAGTCCCACCGATGTCAACTATGTGGAAATTGTTTTGGCTTCAAGTTCTGAATCCTCTGATTCTTCTGTTTCGAATACCTCTCTCGATACATACTCTCAATCCCCATGGCTTGGCGCTTTGGAATCACCTGATCCCTTAGCCGAGACCTTCCTTGCTGATGAAGGTATCATGGAAGTCATGTCTCTTGAGGAACCACCTTGGACCGATACTCATTATCTCTCCTCATTCATGCATCATTTGGCGGTCATGTCTACCGCTTTCGAAGAGTCCTCTTCTCCGTTTCCTTCCCTCCTGCTTCTGCCACCGGTCACGACTCATGAAGTATGGTCAGAAGGAAATTTGGGTAATATTACCCAAATGATGCCGATTGATATTTCTATCAATCCTGGTATCGTTGAACATGTCCATATTAGGGTATCTTGTTTTCCAGATGAGATCAAGACTTATACTCATCTATTTCAGGAATTCCGTGATGTGTTTACACGGTACTACGAAGAAATGCCTGGAATTGATCCTAGCATTGTTGTTCATGAAATACCAACTTATCTGCACGCGAAGCTCGTTCACCAACGGCTGTACCCCGTGTACCCTAGGAAGGCCGCCACTATCAAGGGTGAAGTTAAAAAATTTCTCAAAGCTGGGTTCATCTATCCCATCCCGATTACAGTTTGGGTGTCCAATATTGTCCCAGTGACTAAAAGACAAGGCACAATCCACGTTTTCATTGATTATCGAGATCTTAATCATGCTTGTCCTAAAGATAACTATCCTACTCTGTTTATTGATCAAATCATTGATGAATGTGCCGGGAGCGAGATATTTTCCTTTATGGATGATTTTTCTAGTTACAACCATATCAACATTGCATCGGCTGATCAATAAAAGATGAATTGTATACATTTGAGGGGTACATTCACGTACAAAAATATCCCTTTCGGCCTCAAAAATGTTGGGGCTATGTTCCAATGGGCAATTTCCTATGCGTTTCATGATATTCACAACATCGTCCAGCGTTACCGGGATGACCTTCCCGATCATTCTCGTAAGTGGAAGGACCACCCTGACCATCTACGGCATTTTTTTTGCACTGTATACACAATAACATTTGGTTAAACACGCATAAATTTGTTTTTTGTGTAGAATCTAGATGACTCCTTGGCTTCATCGTTTACAAGGATGGTATTCACCTTGATCCCCTGAAAGTTGAGGACATTGTAAATTTTCCCCCTTCATCTTCATTGCACCAACTCCAAAGTGTGTAAAGAAAGGCAAATTTTCTCCGTCATTCTATACAAAATTATGATGGACTAGCTACAGGATTTACCTAGTTTCTAAAACAAGGAATTCCCTTTGTATGGGATGAGGTGGCCTAG
Source organism: Pinus taeda (assembly GCA_000404065.3). Lineage (NCBI taxonomy): Eukaryota > Viridiplantae > Streptophyta > Pinopsida > Pinales > Pinaceae > Pinus > Pinus taeda. The sequence goes on along the minus strand of APFE031663507.1, from coordinate 71,280 downwards.
AAATCGTTTGATGATCTCAAGGTTGTCCTCATAAATTTTCCTCTATTGCAGCCTCCAAATTATTATCAAGATTACTTTATTTACCTAGCCACAGCCCCTAGCATCATTGTTATGGTCTTAGTCCTTCAACTCAATGGGCAATATTCCATCAGAAAGCCTCAAATATTGAGAATGGATCTCCATATTCGTCTACTAGAAAGACATTTTGATTACATTACATATCATCATATTCCTAGGTGCATGAATACATTGACAGATGGATTAGCTAATTATGTGATGGATAGACATTTACAAAAGATGTGAAAAGATAAAATAAACCATTTTTACCATAGTAAGCAAGAAAACACAACATATATATGTATGGTGATAATGTTTCATACATCGTAACCCCTAAAAAATAATATGTGTGTCCAAAATAAACTTGGCGGCTCACGGGCCTCATATATTCGTGGCAACTATGCCTCAAAAAATGTAAATGCTGGACCTAGGAACTAATCAACATAGTGATGATGCTAGCATGACACATCTCATGCAAGATGAGTCAACAATCTGCAAATTCGATCTGAGACTGCCATCATGTGTCTCTGGTACTGGCGAGAAATGTCTCCTACCCGAGCATATTATAGGATACCACGAGTCAACCCCTCAAGGTTCCTCACAGTCTCCTCATTGTTGTCACTCCCCTCGTGTTAAAGGGAAACAACATCAATTGGATGAGGGGCACACCTGGCTACTAGGGACATCCCAGTAGGCCACTCTGGTCGAACGTCTGTATTAACAAGAGAAATGTTATAAGCACATATGGACCAAAAACAATTAAAAAATCTCAACGTAAATAAATTTATTTTTTATCTTCATCAACAAAATCCTCTCAATCTAGTAATGGCATCTCCAGATCTCCATGAATGTTTGTACCACTATATGGCCAGTCCTCCACAACAATCTTTTGTCATCGTAGCCATGAAAAGAATGTAGCTTTGTACAACATGTGCTGACCCACAGTGATCCTGGGCATCAAACGACTCCAGCAGGCCATCCACGGATCGCGTGGCATGGGACGATCCACCTTAGCCAGCTGATACTAGAACAGTGGCACTCGTTCAAAGGAAAAGGTCACGAGCATAGATCCAAAGAAAAAATTTCTTCAGATTCCTCGAATTAGCTTTGCTGAGTTGGCGTTTTATGTTGATCTTCATGGCCTCTTCCCGGATGAATATCGTAGGTGTTGTACCGTCGATAGAATATAGGAACATTGACTTGTTAGTCTCATGTACTGCCTCAGACCCCGCCACTCTATTGATGGTCAATAGAAGCACTCTCAGTGTCAGATCCTGAACAGTGAAAATAAGTTGGTCATGAGCCATACAGGTTGACTGGTTTCCCTCTTTAGAATAGTCTAGTGATGAAATATATATATGAAGTTTCCAACTCCAACTCCTAGTCACCAATGACAAATATTTCCCGATTTATGTCCGAAATACTAATTAGGTACCGAAGCAACTCAGGTTCGGCCTTCATTCCTAGCATGAGAAAGAATTTGAGGAGCCCACAAGCCCTCAAAGCTTCCAGGGAATTTCGATCATTCAGTGCTTGGGTGTCCACATCCTCATGTTCCCGTTCCTTCTAGTCCACCATTTCTGGCAATTCTTTCCTACAAAAGCCATTAATTTGAGTCAAGAATCATGCTTGGCCCATAAAATTCAAGTTTTAATGGTGATTTTGAGAGGAAATAGTGTTTTTCCCTATTCATGTGACCGACGTGCCTGTTTTAAAAACTGTTGTGCCAATAGCGCAACAGGCCTTGGTAATCACCCTTGGTCGGCATAATTCCATGCTTGGAAGTCACGCCGACCAAGGGCGAAAAACTTGCAATACCTCCCTAAAAAAATGAAAAAATGGTTGAAAACAAGAATAAAAGACATGAAATTGGAGTTCGGGGATTTGGATCTTACCTGTAACTGGCAGCTCAATGAATCACGTCCCAGATTTCTCGCAATCTGCTCTGGAACAATTAGGGAAAAAGTGAGTAAAAAGTCTTCACAACAAGGTAAAATGTAAAAATATATTTACTTTTCTGCTTTTTATTCATTTTTTCATGAAAGTATTAGGATTTTGTAAATATGTTAACCTATTTTGCCTCAAGAACTAGATAATACACTCTACCTTTTTGTGCAGTGACAGGTGATGGATATCCATGATGATGACGATTCATGTTTAAGCTCTTTTCTTGACTCGTTAAGCTCATACGAAAAAATTGCGAAGTATTTTTCCCTTTTGACTCGTAAAAGAGAATAAAATGGGGGGTCTTCTTTCAAGCTCTTTTCTGGCCCTTTAAAATTGAAGAGATCGATGAGTTTGAACTCATTAACATGTGTGAAATGCCGTGCACCCAATATAAGTTTACCACTTTTTTTGGGCTGGGAGTCACTATTTACGAAAAGGATACTCCTTGACTGAAATGGTCACGCAGTTCTCTCAAGTATCATTTTCTACCTTTCTAGGTTCGAGAGACACAAATGTACGAAAAGGGACCATGTGGATTTTTATTTTATGCGCCTTTTTCAAACTCTCTAAACATGAAAAAGATACCAAGTTACACCTTTGTCGAACTCGTTAAAATACTAAACGAGATCAGATTTGTCACCATGATGAACATGAGCTTCTCCTTCCTAGGGCTTGTTAAACTTACTAAGTTGGACTTGTTTGAAGGATGAAATTATAGTTCAAGCATATGCTATCCCCTTTAAGATTACGATTAAAAAATAATTGCCGTACCTGCCAAAAATGGTGGGGAAAAATTTGGAAATCTAATCAGCTATGTCGGTAGCTCACTCTTGAACATGACACTTTCTGCCTTGTGTTGGGTTGGGATATCCTCCTTTTGTATCGTTGACCTTCTTGGGTTGGGCCATTGATTTTTTTCCTTCCATTTGATCTGTGCCATGTCATCATGACCACCAATCCAATGGATCCAAAAGCTTCCAAACTTTGAGTCATGTTACTGACATGTTCAAGAGTTGTCATTTTGTAGTTACATTTACCTCTGGTTCTCTGTATCATCCAAAATCATTTCACATCCTTTTGTCTTGTGTCGATGATTTGGGATAAATTATGTCCCTCCTTCAATAGGGTTGCTTCCTATCGACTTCAGCTCATTACCGGGGAAGTTGATACAGAGACTCCCTTCCAGTACCTTAGAGATTGCATGCCCTAATGGCAAGTTATTTGCACTCGACAACAAGTTCACATCATTGGCTTTCGATCAAATGATTTCATGTGTGTTCGAGTTCAATTCCTCTATTCACATTCCATGGATTGTGCTTATAGTACCTTGAGGACCATTATCATTATTAGTGGCTTCTGTGATGCTTGTTAACACTTTACATCTTTTACAAAAGTCCAGGTTGCAAAGTGATGTGACATGGTTATGTCGGTATTCATGTCTCTTTCAGACGGATTGTTGCACCCATACCTCGTTCCATTTACATGATCATTCTTTGGATGGCTGTGTCCATGCCAATTCATGTATCGTTTGACAGAGTTCTCAGTTATGTATATCTATCTATACTTGCTTGTAGGTTTTCTGAAAGTAGACTATGGTTCCTTTCATTGATTTATTAAGTGTTCCATCCCTTGCTTTAGTTTGGACTTCATGCTTTAGGGGGCATCTGTTGGCTTATATGGGCTTGATGTAGGTTTAGAGGTGATTTAGCCAAGAAAATCCCGGTACTACTGGCCCTTTCAGCAACAGTCCATGGAGCGGACTGAGGTCTCACCCAAACTAGTATGGGAGGGTGCCAGAGCTAGGTTTCCACACCCTTGGGATGTTTGAGGGGATTTTAGAGGTCTGCAGTCTGACCTGTCGCTACAAGCACTTGCAATCTCTTCACAACCTGCAGTGTAGTTTCCGCATAGCCCTACTCCTGCTGTGAACCATATAATACCCAAGTCTCTTGCTACTTAACCAATTACTTAACTTGTGTGAGTTATGGTTATTATAGCATATTCAGCAAACATAATAGTGTGCACGATACATAAACTAATGCAAACATAAGGAAGATAATGCACAACAAATACACAAAAATAAGAATCAACTTCTTCTTTATTAATCTTCAATCCTGCTTACAGACATGACACCGCACTCCGCACTTAGCTACAGGGGTTAGCGCACTTAGCTGCAGACTCTACTAGGCCTCTATGCACTCAGCTGTAGAGCCTCTTCCTACTACTACGATCCAAGATACTTAGAATCCTACTCTAAGCTTGAACCATTCCTTTGCTACTTTCTCTATCCCCAACTATGTTTACAACATAGAGCCTCACTCTATTTATACAATCCCATGGCTCACTGACCATGGGTATGCTGACATGAGTTTACATTACATTACATTACTTTATGGTGGATAACCCTGTGACTCAACCTCTACTTCACACTGCGCGCCCACAATTTATGGAGTCTTACAAAACCTTTAACCAAAACTTGGGCTTTGAGCCCCAAAACCTGCTATGGGGGGATTCCATGCCCAACAGGCCCCCAACACAATCATTGTGACTCATCCCGAGTCACTCTTGGTGCGAAGCCCCTCCAACTGTTCCTGTACTACTTGGAGGTGTGTGACACACTGTTCTGATGTTTGTTGGACCTGCTGCATGCGCTCTTCTGTTGTAGCCTTGTGAGGCTCTACTGTCTATCTTAGCACATATAATCCTTGCATCTGCACGAGCTTTCCCTCAATCTCAGCCGTAATGGTAAAGGCCTCATCAATCCAAGGCTGGACACATTATTTGAGAAGGGCCTCTTTCTATTGGCAGCATCCACCTGCTCCTTTAGTGCCCTCGCCTGCTGCATCTTAGCTAGCCATTGGGTTAGGACGATTGTCTATGCCTTTCCCTTAATAGTATCATACTGCTGCTATAGTTTGTGCACCTCTATTTCTAGACGATGTATGTTGGGGTCCTCCTGCTAGGATGTGAGGACAGTGAACGCTTGGTCCAACATACCAGTGTAGTCTTGCATCGCCCTTCCAATTTCTGTCAATCTTATCTAAATCGCACTAACGCATTGCTCTTTGACTTCTAGAGGAGTGGAAGGCTGCGCCTTCATCCATAGCTCAGTAATCTGGACGTTCAACTCCAGTTGCACCCATGTTGCTTCCTTGCGAGCGCTTCAGACTCAACTTGCCAGACAATGGATTTGCATCTCAGTTGGTAGGTCTATGGTAATGGATAATTCTGTAACGCGCTGGCATGCTTCATTCACTATTTGCACGATCTGCTAATTCTATGACACTAGCTCGTCATGTTGCATGCTGAGCTGTTTGATGTTGATCTTTTGCTCACTGAATACCTAGATCGTGCAGCGTTCTCGTACACGTAACTCTCTTGTTATGCCGTCACACAACTAGGACAATGTGTCCCATGGAAGGGCAGCCAAATTTAGGCCAAGTCCCGTGATCTGGCCCACTACGGCTCTGTCGTCCTCACTCTAGGCTGTTAGTACTCCTTCTGGTAGCATTATGGTGTCAAACATTTTTGCACCCAGCAGCTTCTCCACTACTGATGTACCCATGACATTGTAGGTGACTATTGTTCCTTCTTGTGGGGCCCACACCTGAAGTTCTTGTAGCTGTGCCCCTAGGGTCCCTAACACATTTTGTTGCTCCGTCATAGCTTCGTGGAGCACTTCCTGACTGACCTCACAAACTCTATTGTCGATGTGATAGAGGCCACCCTCTGTCAATGTAGTTGGCTCAATGTATAGTTTGTAAGCCTCAGCCTTCATTCATGGACTTGATCGCTCCGTGACATGTGGCCATTTTAGTTGGGTGGACGTTGTGCTTGGGTCCATGTCATCTGCTGTATCTGGTCCCTATATTGTAGGCACGTTCTGGCCCCCTTCCTCCTACATCACAGTGGCCCCTATTGCTTGTGTTGTTGCTACTCTTTCAGTGGCCTTTGCCTATTCTACGACTGCCTTTACTGCTTCGTGGGTGGCCCTTACCTCCACGGTCGCTTGTTAGTTATGCCTTTGTTGGGCCAACTTTGTGACATGCAACTTGGTTGCATCCTTCTACTTTTGTGTTACTGTTCTATCCATTTCTACCAGATCTGGGGCAGGCCACTCGGGAGGTCATGATTCGAGCATAGAAAAGATGGCATCATCAATTACGATGAAAGGAAGCTCGGTCCATTTCTGCGCCAGATCCTTAGGCACCTTGATATACACATTATGCATATCTGCCTTGAAGTCTACAAAGCTCCACAGACTGTTGTACACTATGGGGGATAGGTGTGGCCTCCTATTAAACAACATCTGGACACTCACTTCGATGAGCACCCAGAAGATCTTAGTTTCAAGGATCCACATGGCATCCTTCATAGCCCAAAGCAACGCATCTTTTGTAGCCTCTGGCAAGTCTTGTTCAATATGAGGGAACTGACTATCCTCAGGTAGTTACCCCATCACCAATAAAATAGGCAACAACACCCACACGTAGTGGAAGGTCTTGCCCTACTCTTGAGCTTCCTTAGAGTTTGTTAGGAATTCTTCACAATGGAATTTGGCCCAATTGAATTTGAACCCCTTCATGCATTGTTCTACCAGCACAACAACCAGTGCTGGTACCTCATCTCCATGAAATTTTCTCATCACCTTCCCGGCTAGCAGTTGGGTGGCTATGCACACCCATTCTTCTTTTCCAATTTGTACTTCTTCTTCATGGCCTCTACTTGTGCCAAATCTCCACTTTTGCCAGCTATCTCCACAGGGTCCTTTCCCTTTCAGGGAAGCCAAGAAATCTTGTGTGTAAGCACCGCCATGATGGGAATAGGCTCCTCCTGCCATAGGTACCCATCATGCACCAGGCAAAGAAACAATTCCTCTGGGGAGCTGGTAGCAGGCTACAGGAGGCTTGCTGGGAGAAATGTGCAATTTTCTTAGGGAGCTAACAGTGGACTGCGGGAGTGCTAGTGGAAAACACTGTGCAATTACTAAGAGCTTGGCCTGCTGAACATCCCTCTGCAGTTTCTGAGCTGAGAAAGATGTTGGGAAGCTGGGAGACTGCTCATGAAATATGTGCAGTTTTCCAGGTAAGAAGGAGGTGACTGACTAGGTCACTAGGTGCAAAAACTACACAACTTTTTGAGGGAGAGAGTGACAGACACTGGGTGTCGTTTTGGTGTGTCCGCATTGTTTCTTCAGTCAATGGAGTGGGAAAAATAGAGTTTTTTTGGGGAAATTTTTTAGGGGATTTTGTTGGGAATCTTTTGTGTTGTTATGGGTGATAGTCGATCAAGTCAATTCCTAGGTTGTGTAGTGCATATTGCTTGGTAGGTAACCTCAAGCTCTACACAATTTTGGGTAGCAATATATAGTCACTAAGAGCTCAAACTGCGCAAAGGAGCTCAGCAGACGTGTCACTATTCGAGGGTGATCCAGTCATTAGAATTTTAGCAAAATTACTAAGTGTGTTAGCAACTAAACTTATGCATACGTAACCTTGTGAACACACACTCAACATGACTCGATGACAAGATGCCCCAAGCCATCAAGACAACATATACTAAGTGTGATTGACTAATGGTGTGAGTGAAAAGCACAAAACTAATGACAAATCATTGAATGACCATGATGACGCTTGCGTGGTAGTGCATACAACTTCATGTGTGAGTGCGAGGAATCTTTACATAGCGAATACAACTTGTACACATGAAGGTAGACCTTGTGCATGGCCAGAAAATAACTGCAAGATGGACATTGTGACGAAGATGCAAGAAGACGTCGGTTGAATGGTCAAGCGAGGAGGGTGGAAATACTGAACATGAGCTCACGAGATGAGCTGAGGTGCTTGAAAAAATCAAGGAAAAACGACAGAAGGCTCCAAAAGTGAATGCAAGCCAAAATTTTGGAGGGTGTTGCAGCTGCTACAACACTTGGCGACACACTAGTTGAACTCCAGATTCTCTATTTTGGTTCATTGAAAACACAGGGGCTTTGTCTTCCATGGAGTATTGAATCGTTGTGCAGGTTACCTTGGCTTCCCCACTGACCCCATGGATAGACATGGTTCTCCTTTCGCCAACTCAGTCAAACACAACCACACATTTCAGCTTGATCACAATTATTCAAAATCGGGAAGGGTAGTTTGGCTCGTGAGTTAAAAAATTTCAGAGTATAAGAGTTCATCTCTCATGTTACTCCACTGCTAGTAGGCCTGGACAATACCTTAGCAGAGTCATGCAGGAACACACGCATTTCACCAATGCCAGCAAGCATGGTTAGTACCACGATGTAGTTGCATGCTTCACCTCTTTGCACAAGAAGCCTTTCTCTTCTTTCGCCTTTTTATTTTTTAAGAGGACTATGCATAGGCACTTATTTATTTTTGGGGTGGAAGAGGGATCTCAACTTATTGAGAGAAGAAGAGGTTTTTCCTTTAGAGAAGCATGTGAGAACTCTGACATAGGTTTTCTCATTAGATTTTCCCCTTCTCCATTTCTATTTAGTTGGATGAGCTTGATCACATAGAGTAGAAGGTTGAGTATAGACATGGGGTTTCACAGTGTGGACATAGTTTCATGGTTGGACCTAAGCTTCCCTTGCAGATGGCTCATATTTTTTATCAAGGCTTCATTGGCCGAATGGTACAACCAAAAATAGAGAAGACGGATAGAGGACTAGCCATGTGCTATAGGGTTAGAAGAATCTTTATATCTCAACCACATACTCATTCAAAAGCCAAAACTCAGTAAAGGAAAGTACTTATTTACAAAAAATGAAAATAGCAGGATACTAAACAAACAAACAAAAAAATGAAATAGAAATTGTTAGTAAATCGAAAAAGAAAAATAATAAGCAATAAGCAAACTATGTACATAGCACAGGGCATAGCCTCGGCTTACTGAAAGTAATGTTTCAGATCTAGGTTATTGATAGGAAGGTACCAATCCTCCCGTCAAGTGATTGTAGATGGTATGTGTGTGGGCCAATATTTTCATGTACATTGTACGGACCAATGCATAGCAACTGGAACTTCGTATGCTTTCCTTTGTCTTCACGGGGTTATTCCACTTAAAGGCTAAGTCACCAACATCAAAGTTCGTTTTTCCTATAGATTTCTTGTCGAACCAACTCTTGATACTATTGTGGTGGAGTGTAAAATTTAATTTTTCTTTCATTCTTTCTTCATGTAGTTTGTGAAGTGTATCCAACCTATGTCAAACTAGCAAACAAGGCTTACCTTAGGATTCCTGAGACAATTGAAGCGCATGAAGGTAGATGTTGGGTGGTAGGATGACTTCTTTCCCATATACCAGGAAGTATGGTTAGGTATCCAGAGGGGGTTTGGGTGTTACACAGTCATCCCATAAGGAATTCATCAAGTCAGAGTTCTAGTTATGTTGCTCAGAGTAAATGGTATTTTTTATTATCTATATAAGGTTTTTATTTATGGATTCTGCGAGACCATTTCCCTGTGGGTAGTAGTTAGATGAGTGTTTTAGCACAATACCGTGTTGCAATGAAAAATCATAAAGATTCAAAGATGAAAAGTAAGTTGCATTGTCAAATACAAGTGATACCCAGGCACCAAAAAGAGAGTTGATGTTCTATTGGAGGAAGCTGATGACCTCATGGTCGTTCACTTATTTGAGTGGAACTACTTCTATCCATCGTGTGACATAATCAATTGATGTCAAAATATATTGGTGTTATTTTAATTAATGTGGGAAAATTTCCACGATGATGTTCAGGTCCCATCATTGTAACGGTTCACTCCCTGCAACAGGCTGCAATGGGGCTGCTGACCATTGTTTTTTGCCATTGCATCGTTGACAGATCGAGCACTTGCGGGAATAGGCATGTGCATCCCTGAATAATGTGGGCCAGTAGAAACCGGCTCACATAACTTTGTGTCTAGTTGTATTCCTTTCGTAGTAACCCCCTATTGGTCTGTCATGTAGATCTTGCAAAGCGTTCTTTGATTCATGTGCGTTCGGGCACCTTAGCAATATCCTGTTACTATGCTTCCTATAAAGCACTCCATGCACCAACTGGTTGGCTAAATATTTAAGGCACAGTGCCCTCTCTTGTCTCATGGAAAAGTGAGAGGGTATGGTGCCACACTCAAGTTAATGGTGCACATATTCACACCAATATTTTTTGCAAGCAGTGGGTGGTACTCACACTACATCATATATTTCAATTTCCTACTCCCAACCGATGAGCTCCCCTTTTCCTCTTGTGCACGTACTACGTCACCTGTGAGTTTGCAAAGACCATGGCCCTTGATAGTGTGAATTGGCTTGATGTCAAGATCATACTATTTGAAGCCTGTCATCTAGTTTGCACGTCATTCACCCAGCTCTTTCTATACAAGCAGTAAGCGGATTGCTCAGTCACGCACATACACTATGCAATGGTTCTTCAACAAGTAGGGTCTGAAGTGTTTCACTACCTTCTATAGTGCATATGATTTTTTTCAATGGCAGGGTAGTTGAGTTTGAGTCCCTTCATGATTGCACTCATGAAGGAGATGGGACATCCATCGTTCATTTCATCCTTCTGAGTGAGTATAGTAGTGAGCGAGTTGTTCTAGGTGAAGGTGTATAGTATGAACTCATTGTTGAAATTTGGGTCGTATAGTGCAGACACTTCTACAATAGCATACTTGATAAGAATGAATGCATACTTTTCCCCATTGCCCCAGCTGTAGACTGCATCCTTCTTGATCATATCTTGCATTGGTTTTACTATCTATGCATAGTCTGAGATGAACTTCTGGATGAGGTTTATCTTTCCCAAGAAGGACTGCATTGCTTTCTTATTGGTTGTGTGAGGGATCTGTGTAATAGTCCAAACCTAGTCTGGATCAACCTTGATCTTGCTTTTGGAAACAATGTGCCTAAAGAGGTTCCCCTCAAGCACTGAAAATATACCCTTTTTGGGATTCAAGGAAATATTGTATGTTTGGCATCGCTCAAAAATAATCTTCAGGTGGCATATGTGGTCTTCCGATTTTCTTGAAAACAAGGTCACATCATCAAGGTACACCATTATGATCTATCCGATGAGTCTGTGGAAGGCGATGTCCATGGTGTGTTGAAAGGTTGCGCTTGCATTCACAAACCCAAATGGAATTCATATGTATGTGAACGTACTCCATTTGGTACAAAAGGTAGTTTTGAGTTGATCATGTTCTGCTACCAAGACCTATTTATATCCTAAAAACCCGACAAGTAAGGAAAACATTTGTGCCCTAGGTACCATGTGGAAAATGTGCTCCATTGATGACACGAGGTATTTTTCTTTATCCGAGGCACGATTCAACTTCTAGAAATCAACACACAAGTGGATTTTCTCAGAATTCTTACGTACAAGAACAAGGTTTGAAACCCATTTGGAATGACGAACACTATATATGATCCGTGCATCCAACAACTTGGTGAGATTTTCTGTATGCTGGGTTCAAGTGATGAATGTATTTTCCTCAGATTCTGCTGAAATGGCTAGAACCCTTCTTCGGCCAGAATGATATGTTGGATCATTCAGGTGTCATAAGTTTTTGTATCATCATATGTCCATGAAAACACATCATGATACTATTTGAACAAGTGGACAGTGGCTTGCCGCTCTTACTGTGTGCAACGTGTACCGAGATTGACGAACTTCAGATCTTTTTTTGTTCCCAGTTTAATTAGTTCGTGCATCATGGTAGAACTATGGGTTTTACTATTCCTTGGCCCCTCAAAATGGTCTTGCAATTCATAGAGCTTTTCCAAAGATACCACACCCTTGGGGATGAGGTTTCATTTCTTATCATCAGCCCTAGCTTGTATAGACTTCTCATTCTCATCTTTGTCAATCGTTCCATATTTGAAGATATCAGCGTTGGCCATGAAATGCAATATCTGTTGATCATTGTCAAACACACTTAAATTAGTTATGTTATTTGGGATAGAAGATCTATACAAAATTTCAATAGTAAATCTATCCCTATGCGGTGACATTCTAGAAGCTATGTTTGCTAAAGCATTGGCAGCTCAATTATGCATTCTTGGTATGACATTGATATTAAATGCTTTGAAGTTAGATATTAGTCACCATACCTCTTGCTGCTAACTTTTGAGATAAGGTGATAAATAGTGTATGGTGTTACATACCTATCATACAACTATTTATGAATCACCTACCACTTTGAATATGACCACGTTGAGGCTAATGCATTTTTGAAAGCCCAACAGAAGTGCTTCGTATTCAACAATGTTGTTTGTGCACTTGAACTCCAAGCAGCTTGAAATCAAATGTTTCCTATTTTTTGGGTCAATCAAGACACACCCGGCTCTAGAGCTCTGCTATGTCTTTGATCTGTCGAAGTACATGGTCCACAACTCATCTCTACATGGACCATTTGATTCACTTGTATTAATGCTACTGTTGGCACTATTTCTATTGCTACTAGTGTTACGATGCACTGTACAAGTTTAATTTCCATCAACTGTGAAAGGAAGAAGACCCAACTATGTGTCTAATGTGGTCAGATCTCATTGTGCACGACAACACCACAACGTTGTTTCCAAGAGGTAGTTTCTAAACATGACCTCTACGTAGGCCAATGGTTCATTCTCGCCATTGATGGGAGTGACATTGTGCCTCATGTAACTCTCAAATAAAACCTGGATTTGATTTCTTTTTCCCTTGTATGGAAGCCTCACGTGTGACCAGTTGTAGCAAAGTATCCATTCAACTTACTAGACCACTATCTACTGAGTAGTAAGCCATACGCTTTTGGTATGTCCACAACAATAATGTTTATGCACTAGTGAACTTGGATGTCATGAGATAGTATGTTAGGCCCTTATACTACTAGTGTAACCCCTTATTGTTATTAGTAAAACCTCCTTATTATATTGTTGTGCCCATGTAGTCCCCATATTGTTATTATTTTTCCCCATAGAAGCCCACTATTGTTATTATTGTGCCCTTACATTATTATTGTTATGTCTGCTCTGATTATACTATGACCCCATAGATTCCTATATATAGAAAGGAGGTCTTGTCATTTGTATCATCTAAGAATTGTTTATTTGTGTAATGTAAAGGAGGTTGCCCCCTCGAAGAGGTTGAATTCTAAGGTATTGATCTAACTTTTCTATCCTTTTATGAGCTGGTTTCCTAACATTTGGTATCAGAGCTTTGGATTCTAGGGTTTCACTGCTCCAAACAGGTCATCGTGGCATTTGTGCTATAACATTTTTTTCAGTGATGTTTCAGATGCTAAAACAAACCCATTTGGGCTAAAACCATTCTAAACCTCAGGTCCCAATTTTAGAGGTTCTCGCGCTAGATTTTCCGAGATATGATATGAGGAAGTTGGTCTTTTTGCAAACCCCCGAATTACATTCCAAACAGGTGACCGGGGGAAAATCGTCATAACTTTTCTTTTGAGCATTAGATTGAAATTTTGTTAGAAGTTATGGAAAGAGGACAGAATGTAGTTTCTTTTGTATATTTTTTAGATTTGAAGGTTAAAACAGTGACACGTGGCACTTCATACAAGTTAGCTCTTTTAAAAAGGTATATAATCTTGGGAGATTGCGCATAACTCTTTCTTGGAGAATCCAATTTTGATTAGATTGGTCGCATTGGAAAGAGGATATGGAAGGCTACAGAAAATCGCAATTTTAAAATTGGAAGAGCCGAAATTACATAGTTCTAGTCATTTCAAGATTGAGCTCCTAAAATCAAGAAAATGTGATATGAGGAGGTTTGATGGCAATGATCCGGTAAATTGGATATTACAGATGGAGAAATATTTCTATCTAGATGAGGTGCAATTGTTACAAAAAGTACATATTGCATCTTCACATTTAGAACTAGATTAATTTTTATGGTATAAAGGGCTTTGTTATCGTAAACCACTTGTTACGTGGTCAATTTTCACAGAGGAAATGATAGCACATTATGAGGATACAAAGAGAAACACCTTATTTAGCCAATTGATAAATCTCAAACAAAAGTGTTCAATGGTGGAGCACATTGAGGACTTTAAAAAAATGAATATAATGGTAAATCATATTCCAGAGAAGTAGAGGATTGATGTCTTCATAGGTACTTTAAAGGATAACATTCAACATGAGGTTTGTCTTTGGGGACCTGATTCATTGGAGAAGGAATTCAGGTGGGCAAGAAAAATTGAAAGCGGAATTATGGAAATAAGGAATCCCACCACCCACAAATATAATTATGGAAGTGTTTCTTCTCCTAGCCTTCCACAACGTACAAGGTTTACACCACAACAATTGGAAGAAAAAAGAGAAAAAGGGCTTTGTCACAATTGTGATAGCAAATGCACTAAAGGTCATAAATGTGCTGAGAAGAAATTATTTTACGTAGAGTATGAAGAGGAGGAAGAAAAGGATCAAGAAATGTGCCTATAAACATGTCGCTCGTCCTCCCCCATGCATTATTATCACATAACCTTCACACACTTCGGTTAGGAACTCACACTTCGCACTTTCACCAGCATTAGTTCATCATCGAACTTGGTCGCACATTGGGTGGGCGTGCATAGGAGCCGCATGTCCTTACAATGTAGCTCTTGAGAACGATCCAATTTGTCAACTCAGGGAGCCCTGAAAATCATGTTGACAGTAATTTTTGCAGGGTGACAAAGGAATGAAAGGCTGTGAGTAAATAGGGATGTCCCCCAATGGAGTCCATGAGATGTACTAAAGCCAATTGCAAGGATGGATGCTACTTAATTGCAATGGCATGTTAATTGCAGGATTGCAAATTGCAAGGATGGATGCTACTTAATTTCAATGGGATGTCAATTGCAGGATTTTTTATGAGTCCATTGTGGAGTGAATTTTATTTTTCAATGAAATAACTGAATGGAAATATATTAGTGAATGTGATTTATATATTCATATAATTACTCATTTTTATCTTTTATATCTCAATGAAACATAATACTTGCAATAAAATCTTTTTTTCTTTGTAACATTCACCCCTTGAGCCTACTCACCCAAAATCTAATAATTACAATTTTGTGCGGAATTGTGTATTTTATTATCATTTTCCGGCCCATTGCCCTCTTCCCTCTACAACTCCAACCCATGGCTAGAAAATTCGATGACCAACAAGGTATAATTATGCCCATGGTCCTTTGTAACCAATGAATATCAACATTTATCAGTTTTATAAAAAATATGCTCAAATTATAACCGCAGAAATTAATTTATATAAAAATAAACATATAAAAAATAAAATCCACGAACGACATAAGAAAAGTCATGCTAATTAACCTCAATATGTAAAATATGGGTACATTGCAAACATATTCAAAATATACATCGATAGATTTGACCCTAACAAACAATAGCTCAAATTATCACAAAACCCTAAGTAGCATAGCTTAGGGAGCACATAACGAACTTCCAAGCAATTAATCACCATGCAACATGTCTAGGTATATATCTATATATACCAAATAATGATAGCATATAACTCTATTCATGATAAGATGAAGGGTAAAACATATAATCATGTAATATCATAGAAAAATGAGTAAACTACAAACACTTATTTACGGTATGGTAAGTTGAAGGGTAAAAAATATAATCATGTAATAGCATAGAAAAATGAGTACATTAAAAAAACTTTTTTTGTGGAATGGCCAATTCATTACAGACTTTTAATATTCTATCCATTCATATACCACCTTATTCATCATATTTAAACAATGAATCACCTTTCAGTGGCGGCTTCAACTCCAAGGGGAAACATTCTATCCAAAAACATAACCTAAAGATATTCACATCCCATCAAGGTACCATCCCCAACAGTCTCAACCTTCAACCGACAAGCTCACACCCCCATCATCATGGGCCCAATTGATGCACCACTTCTTTGCATCCATAGTCCCTCATTTGTACCACAAGCTCTAGGGTGTCACATCTAGATGGGGATGGTCTCAACTCTATGGCTCAAGTAGATCCTATTTCCCTCTAGGGTGCCAAGTACCCTCGAGGCTCAAGAACTGGTCTTCGACCACCAGGTAACTTGTGAATGTCTAAATCCATCACTCTTCCATTCATACAACCATGCATCACCAAATAATTCTTCCCCATTGGAAACTATTTCTACCACCTCTAGAGCATCTTACTCTTGGAGAGGGAGGGTCTCACCTTGTCGATCTAGGAGCTCCCTATGATTTCGAGGACTCCAAGTACCGTCTAGGCCCATGAATTGGATATTATCCACAATTGACTAGTGAATGTATGAAATTAGCATGCCTCCATGAATAGAACTATGCATCATAGAATAATGTCGCGTCATAGTGAAACACCATTCTTTTATATGTGAAGTACCTCTCCTTTTTCCCACTTGGCACTACCTAGAGTCACTTTGGGACTATTGTCTTTTTTCCCATAATTAATAAATTTATATCAGCCCTATTGTATTCCCATGGAGTCTTGGGTCCCCCAGACTCCTACCGTTCAATTGGTTTGAAGCTATTGTATGCCCATGGATTCTTGGGTCCCCCAGACTCTTACCGTTCAATTGGTTTGAAGCTAGTTATTTTTATTATTGATATGTATATATTTATGACATATTTAGAATACGAGGCCTCCCAGCATCACAATCTATAATTACATATACCCACAAGCACACTCACCAAAAAAAGTATGAAACATTATGACATGGGCACATAGGCCCCAAAATAACCCTCAATTCACTATCCTAAATGTCATATCTATATTGTATTTACAAGATAGTATTCATGTAGGGGTACTAAATTACTCCTCAACTTATTGCCCTAAGATCAACATTTGTACACATATATACAATATGATTACATGACAATATTAGGATACTCTATCTTCATTGTATCTTCATGCTCCTAGGTAGCATCCTCAAGACCACGAAGGGTCCATTGAACCTTTATGATAGTGATGGATTGACTCGAGAGACCCTTCACTTTCATGTCAAAAAATTGTGCAAGCTTGACATAGAAGTCTCCCTTGGTCTCCTCGTGAATCATATGCCCATTAACCACATGATTAGTTTCACTAACATACTTATGCAATGAAACATGAAACACATTTTGAATATGCATTCAGGAAGGAAATGAAATCATATACGCAAATGGATTGATCCTCTCTAGGATCTCAAATGACCCACAATATCTAAATAACAACTTGGCATAGGTACCCAAATTTAATGATTTTCATCTTCACCTCACTTTTAGGAAGACATGATTGCTCACTTCAAATTTCTTTGTTTATCCCATTCAAGCAAGCATAACTTTTCTATATATGTTAGGAATATTTGAAATTCTATTAACTTTTTACTACCTACTCCTCCACGTCTCTCAACAAATCTATCCCGACAACAACATTGTACACTAGATTATCCCACCTCACAAGTGTATTACATTTTTTGTCATACAAGGCTTCAAATGGTCTCATCTTAAAAATTTCTTGGTACCCATTATTGTGCTGAGATGTGCTCTATATCCCAGCATACGAGCAAGATCTACAACCGAGTATATGAGGGTCATGTTGTCACGTTATGTAACGTTACATTAAAATATTAAAAAAATATGAGGGAGAGATGGAGAGTCAGAGAGAGAGAGAGAGAATGTGTATGTTTTTGGTGTGAGAAGGAGAGACGATCGGAGATAGAGATATAGATGGAGGGGGTAAGGAAAGAGAGAGATAAGGGGAAGAGATAGAGAGGGAAAGGAAGAGGAAGAGATAGATGGATACATAGATAGATATGGGGAGAGAGAGAGAGCGTGACATATGTTTAGGGGGTTGAGATAGAGAGACAAATAAGAAGAGATGGAGGGATGTATAAATGTACATGGAAGGTGGAGAGAGGAAAGAAGAGAAATATAGAGAGTGTTAGGGAGAGGAAGATAGAGTGAGACCGGGAAGAGAGGGAGGGGAAGAGGGAAGGAGAGGGGAAGGTAGATATACATAGAATGGAAGGTAGAGAGAGAGGGAAGAATAAAGAGTCTCACAGAGACAAATGCAAGCATAGAAGCAAGATCTAGAAAGTCATTGATATTTCAGATTTTCACTAAAATAGATGTATTGATTTCAATTTAGTTGTTGATTTATAATCCTATTTGATCGCATGCACTATATGCACTGATTTCAATGTAGTTTTCAATTTATAATTCTATTTAATACCTTACACTAGATGCATTGATTGCAATGTCAATGTTGATTTCTAATCCCATTTTATCGCTTGCAAACGATGAATTAGCTTTAGTGTAGATATTGATTTCTAGTCCTATTTGATTGCTTGCACTAGATGCATTGATTTGAGTGTATATGTCAATTTCTAATCATATTTAATACCTTACACTGGATGCATTGATTTTAGTGTAGATGTTGATTTCTACCCATATTTTATTGCTTGCATTATATGCATTGGTTTCGATGTAGATATTGATTTCTACTCTTATTTGGTTGCTTGCACAAGATACATTGGTTTCAACGTAGATATTTATTTCTAATCATATTTAATCGCTTGCACTAGATGTAATGATTTTAGTGTAGATGTTGATTTCTAACATTATTTAATACCTTACACTAGATGCATTAATTTCAGTGTAGATGTTGATTTCTACTCATATTTAATTTCTTGCATTAGATGTATTGGTTTCAATGTAGATATTGATTTCTAATCCCATTTGATTTCTTACACCAGATGTATTGATTCGAGTATAGATGTTGATTTTTAATCCTATTTGATTGTTTCCACTAGATGCATTGGTATTAGTGTAGATGTTGATTTTTTATTTGATGCAACAAGATGCATGATGTACATTAATTTCAAAGTAATTAGATTAATAGTGTGCATTGATTTGAGTGTAAGCACATCTCTACCTCCTCCATCTATATCTCTATCTCCCATTGTGTCTCCTTCTCTATCTCTTTATATCAGCCCCTAAACATATACACTCTCTCTCTATATCTATCTCTCTCTGTCTCCCTCCCTCAATTTTCTCTCCCTCTCTCTCTCTCTTCCCCTTCTATCCCTTTAACATTTCTTTCTCCATATATATATATCTCTTCCTCCCTCCCTGTCTCTACCTCTCTCTTCTTCCCTCTCCCCACCCCATCGATATCTCTATCTCCCCTTCTCTCTTCTTCTCACCCCCAAAACATACACACTCTCTCAATGTAAGCACATAAAAATTGTTCAACTATAAATACAATACTTGAATTTTCATCCTAAATAAAATGTTTTCTTCTTGAAAATTAAACTATTTATAATTGGGTACATTCTTATTAGTCCCATTTTCCATCATTCAACGTTGTTAATTACTTTTTATTAAAATACAATAATAGAAAATAATTAACATTGAAAATTATTTGGGGTTTAACACTCCATAAGTCACAATTTATTACTTCGGAGAAAACTACTATTAATAATTGGAGAGAAACAGAGACAATGTATCTTGTCTACAATAGTAGCTCAAGTTAAATATTTGATTGGTTTATGTTGGCAACTGCTTCTTTTCATATGATCGATATAAGAAAATAGAAAAATTAATATGTGTGACAATAGGAAGAATAGAATAAAATAGTTTCAGATTTAGGTGTGACAATACGAACAATAGAATAAACTAGTTTCATATTGATTGCAATGAAGATTGTTTGTAATTGATTATATTCTTAGTATTCACATTTTCTATCTATCAAAGTTATTACATTGAAAATTTACACTCAAAATTTGTATTTCATCATTTTTCATCATTCAAGTTACTAACAGTCTCTCTCATCTCAACAAACTGAGGTAACTAAGATACTTTTAAATTAAATTGACCAAATTAATCTTAAACATATTTAGCATATTTAAAATGATCAAAATAATGATATGGTCAACAAATTTTGTATGACCTCACATCACTGAAACCAACCTAGATCCATCTTAACACTGGATCTATCAAGCACCGAGAGGGATCAAATATCTCGAGGTGCAAACCTTTCCTCAAGTTTTACACTTATAAAAATAGGTTTGCACCTCAAGAGATTTGATCGCTCTTGGTGCTTGATAGATCTGGCGTTAAGATGGATCTACGCTGATTATAAGAAAACTCAAAAAAGTGTTGGTAGTCTTCCCATACTCATTGCTTCTCCAACACATATGTCTTAAACATGTCCATCACAAGAATTAGTCTCTCAATTTTCCCATGATGGTAAGTTATACTAAAATTTAAGTTAGTTCCAAATCCTTCAAATAAACATGTCCATAAATTAGATGTAAATTTAGATTTTGTGTTTAAGATAACTTTCTTAGGCACACCATGTAGCCTCGCAGTTTCTCGCATATAAATCTAAGCATCCTTAGCTACGTTATGCATTGACTTCACTGGAATAAAATGGATAGCCTTGGTGATCTTCTTCACTACTAAAATTATAGAATCATTCCCCCTTATTGTTTTGGGAAAATTCATGAAAAAATCAAACATAGTTTACCATTATCAAGCGGGACTAGTATGCCCTATAGCAATTTATTTGGATTATTATGCTTTGTTTTACCTTCTAGCATTCAAAGCGGTTAACTATAAAATAAACCACCTATTTATTCATGAATGCCCTAAAATATTGTTTCATAATTGTTGAGATTATCTTCTAGTCTCCTAGATATCCTACATATTGAACTCTTTGCATCTCGTTTAAAATTAATTTTTCAACTAATATACCTTTAGTAGTGTCATAACTCCTATTTCTCAAATTTTTATTTATTCATTAATCCTTTAATAACATAGCTATGCTTAATTTTGTTCTTCCATATCATGAAGGATAAGTTTATAGATGTACTATTCTATCTCTTTCAGAAAATTAGACAATGATTCCCTTACCCATATCTAGGTATCTATTTCGGCACTCAAAACTCTACTATGGAATGTCTTCAATATCATTATTCCTTATCCTCATATACCTATCATCATAATTCCAATTATGATTAGGTCACTAAAGGGTTTATATGGGAGCACATTATTTAAATATATTCAAGATGTTAAATTATAACGTAACTCTCTGATGTTATGTAGAGTGATATCATTACCTTGTTTACTTTATTATGTTCAGTTGATTTGATTAATATGAAGGTCATAACTATTCATTAATTCTTCCCAACGTTATGATATGGGTACCATGTTAACCATGTATCGTTTCGCTACTTACCCGTGCAATTTATGTTTATTGTTTCCTTTGTTGTGTATTTGTTGAATACCTACAATATATTATTTTTTCCCGTGTGCGTATTAACCTTGGAACTTCCATAAATTGGTTTATTAACTCCTTCCGTCATGTTCCCTACGCATTCACGCCTTGGGAACATATTCATCAATTTGTTAGTGCCACATTTCCTAATTCACGTGGAGTGCAGGTGCTCTTGAGTATCGCTCTACAGTTTCCATGAGCGTTGAGTTGACAAATGGTATTAATCAACGCACCCAAATCCCAAACCACCTACGTCGTGTTCAGTGTCCCTTATGACCAATTGTTCGCCACTTCTCAGCACTTGAAGGCTTCTTAGTGTCATATGATTCACATCCTCTAGAGTTAGGCACTATTGAAACTTCCAATGGCCTCGAGTTGCCAATTTGGATAGGATTTTCTAAAATTTGGCATACGTCCTTGAGTCCATGTAACCAAACTTTTCTCCGTTACAAGTGTCTTGTTTTCCTACTATTATGTTTACTCCATTTCTCTAAAAAATTATTTTTTTCTAACCTTCTACATGCTTTCGTTTAGTGACTGCATAGATACAATGTATTTCCTCCCTGGTTCACATTCTACTACTTCCCCATGGCTTCGAATCTATACACCCTGATATGGTTTCTTGTATTCGTTCCTCTATATTGCACCCCTCTCATCTCTTCTTTCATTAATCTCCAAAGGTATTGCGAGTTGAGCGCTAGGTGGCTTATAGCGAGTTAATGGTTTCTGCCATTTTGATTTTTTTATGGTGATTTTCATGTGTGCCTTGTCACATTGGTTACTAAGGTTAATATTCCAATTCCAATTATGTTCAGGGTAATCCCTTCTTTCCAAAAGTAGGATATTTTTTCTCCATCCAGGCTTATGAGGTCGCGCCCTTGAGGGTGTTTCATACTCTAGACATGTCATTATTCTTGTCTTTTTTTTCACATCAATATCTAGACAGTCGAATTGGGGCCAGAGTTCTCCCAAAATGATCGTTGTTCTATCTCTAGTATTTAACAGAGACCTCCGAATGGAAAGGCAAATCACAATGTGGTTTCCTTCGTTTCTCAAATACAAATGACTGTATTTTCTTTCTGCTTGTAGAATATGACACCCGTTTTTTCTTTGGTCGAGCTACAGGTTGGTGGATGCAGCCATTTAGCCTATTTCGTCTCTCATCTCAACCAAGTAAGCCAATTATATTCACTTACGCTGTTTTAGACCACTCTTAAAGATGATGCTTATAGTTTATTGATTGAGAACTTTTCCTGGCTCTATCCCCTGTTTTACATGTATTAAGTCGTTCATAGTTCACCCTCATTTTTTCTTGGCAAGAGAAAAATGTTCAGCATGTATATAATGTTACACTGCGTCAATTGTTTTGGTACATTTCGATACAAATTCCATATTTGGGGTTTCCAGGAATGTTAGGTTAACTCGAGATTGTGGTCATTATAGTACTCCCTATCCTCTGGGTTGAAAGAATTTTGTATGTTGAAGAATTTTTGGAGTTTGACTATAACCCCAACATTATTGTTCATCACGAAGTGAACTACGGAGTTGAGATAATTCCCAACTGAGAATTCTATTTATGTAACCCTTGGTTTTTTATTTCTTTATAATGGATTTTTCTTTCCATCAAGAAGGTATTAACTGATTTATTTTGGAAGCCTTATGGCAGAAGTGGTATACCTTGGCCTTTTAGCATCGGCATAAATCTTTCTGGACTATATAAAATCCATGATTGACTGCACTAATTGTCTGTTTATGATTATAAGTCTATATATTTCCTTGTGACAAAGCTAAGACGTTTAATATTGTGCTTCTGAAAATTAGAGCTAAGACGTTGAATATTGTTGTTATGAAAATTCATACAACACTTTACTGTTAGTGTTATGGCAGTTACGTTCATTCACTGAACCACGTTCCTGATTATTGTTATTCCCTTTGCTGTATTTCACACTGCTTCAGATGATTCTTATCCATTTTTTTGGCACTATAAGCATAACACCATTTACTTATGAGAATCTTATACACCCTGTATCGATAATAAAATAGCTACTTGTTTTCTATTGTGAAATTTCAACAATAATAGTATTTTCTCTACATCTACAGAACAATTCTCTAATTTTATAGAGTACCTCTCAGGACTGTCACTTCACTTCCCCCGTGTCTATAGATAGTCTACAACTATAATGTGTGTACTGCATAGCTTTCTCTCATATAACTGATAATTTTTTTGTAGATAATTCACGTCGAATACAATTATTTCACCATTAAAGTTTAAGTCCTCTCTTCTTAACCCACTTACATGGGTATCGACTAACCCCTGTTTTAAGATGATACTTTTCACCTCATTCATAACAAATATTTAATTTCCCTGCTTATAGAGACCCTCTTTGGCTCAATATCTTATTTATTTGTTTCTTCATTGATCACTACAATAGTTAAATCCTCTGCTTATAGAGACCCTCTTTGGCTCAATATCTTATTTATTTGTTTCTTCATTGATCACTACAATAGTTAAATCCTTGAATCCCTACCCTTATTCCCTCTCTTCCTTTGCACCATAATTACTAACGCAATATAGTAGGAATATTCTTTTTGTTTCCTTGTTATAAACCATTACCTACTATATATATTCATTACTTACTCTAATTATCATATACAATCGAGATGTGCATTTTAGTTGACATAATTATTTTAGATATGCTAAATTATGTTTCAGTGTAGCATAACACGCAATTTTTTTTGTTTCTACTAAATTAACTTTGATAGTAACATAATTTTAGATATGCTTCATATCTACTAGAATAACTTTCCGATTCTCAAGAAGAAATAAAATACAGGTTTTCACTACCAAATTAAAGAGGTTATTATTTCTACATGGCTCGAAAGTTGTATGAATCCACAAGACGTGCAGACTCATGAATGTTATAGTAAAATTATAAATTCCTTTTTCTTACACCCTATAATCTAGATATCATTTCCTCTAAATATCAAATCCTCCCCTTTTACTACTATACTTTTCTAAAATTTAAAGTGGAGAACAAATAAAAGTAAAAATCTAGTTTCTACAAATTTTCTATTGGTTCTCAAAATATTTAAATAATATAACAAAGAGATTAATATTAACCAAATGTTTAAAGAGTATAACAATAATAGAACCAATTATAATAAATAATTACATGACACACATTCCAACCAGATATACCATTAGGAATTCTAGTGGGAATGGACTATTTGTTTCCATCACTTAACCATTCACTGAGTTTCTCCAGTTCGCCCCAGAGTTGAGATGGAATAAATAGTCTGTGTTAATCCCTTAAATATATATTTATTACCTTCTTTCATGCTAAATTTTCCTTTAGTGGCGTTCTGCTTTTGTGGATCGTTTTATCCACTTGCCCAGGATTTTCCATAAAAGCATCTGAGTTGAGATAATCTTGCTAGGGAATAAATAGTCTCTGTTAATCCCTTCAATGTATATTTATTACCTTCTTTCATGATAAACTTTCCTTTAGTTGCATTCTGCTTTTGTGAATCCTTTTATCCACTCGCCTAGGATTTTCCATAAAAGCCTGCCTTTCTCTCCCACAGTGATTTCATTCTTATCCATGCTTACCATATTTCTGTAGACAAGAAACCTAATGGATGTTTGTCTCCCATCCATGAATCTTATCTAGAATTTCACCTAAAATTATTATCATGAAAGAATTATCCAATCTAATTTACCAATCATCATTTTTTTTTTTTATGTTTTCTTTCTTCTCTAGAAAGAGTCTCATTTCTAAGTGTATCATTCCCGAGTACATACATCCCTTTTATTTATTTATTAGTAATTATTCATTAACATAATTGTTCCAATATTATTCGTGGCTTTTCCACCATTCTTTCTACTTAACTCAATCTAACCAAAACAATATTACAACAACAAAAGGATATTAAATTCTCCTCCCCTTTTACCAACACCGTCCTCAATGTTCATTGTCCAATTTCTTCTCCCTAAAACCTTGTTGGATAATTTTTTTTATTTTTATTTTTCTTTCTCTCATGTATCATTTTTGGAAATAAAGTCTCTCATTTCACTTCTTCATGAGTGACAATTATCATGTACATATTTATTAAGTAGTGATACATGAAAAAAATAATATGCCTTGGAAATAATAATTGATAAGCTATGTTTCGCATTCTGGTTCTATGAGGTTTTAGTAATTTGTTAAACTATTTGTGTCATCAGAGAAATTTTCATCATTATTTTATTTTCTTATGACCACAAAGAATATACTTTGTGTATTTCATGCTTTCAATCAACACATTATTTCATCTAGTGCAATGAGACAATTCTGAAGCATACATACTCTTGCATTTATTCCATGTTGCTCTTCTAACACATTTATATACATGTTGAATATGTGCCCCCTAATTTTCACCTACACTCAACATACTATCCACATGCGTCCAACAAAGTCAACAACATTTATACATTACTATAATAGACCCAATGGCCATGCTCATTAACATGAATATTTTTTGCTTAGAACTTTAATATACAAAATTGTACATTGTGTTTCATATTTCTCACATAAAGATAACAATAATCAAGAGCATTTTTCTACCATGTTAGTTTAAAAATTATTGTCTCTATTGTGCATATATTATTTTGGCCTTTTCTGTAGTTTGTATGTTATGGTTTATATAACCTTCAGGTGGACTTACCCATTTCCATGTTTGACTGCTTTTCATAGTTGTTTACATTCACCAATGTTGGTAGTCAAAGCTATGTGTTACACTTTTTTTTCATTATTAATATTACTACTAATTCAGAGTTTCTTAGCTCTAATTAAGAACTAATGTATTTTATAATCACTTTAGAGAACTTGTTGATCTAAACATGATTTGAGGTTGTCATTGATGTCAACCCAAGTTGCACCAAGGATTACCCTTAACATCCATGGAACATTGGGCATCATCATTCATGGTTCCTTGTGTCATAACCATTATAGTAATACTCTACTCAAAAATATATTTCTATCAGTACATAGATGTCATAATTCCTCACGGTTTGTAAGTTATTCAAGATTGTAGTTAGTAACCCCAATTAGTGGGCTAAAATCCCAAGGGGTTGTGGCATGGCATTTATCATTGATTTTGATCATTGAATAGTCAATAATTAATAATTTTTAAGCTCCTAAAATCCCTCCAGCATTCTTTATAGAAGCCCCTCTCAACTGTATAAAAGGAAAACTTCTATATTCTCCAAAAGTAGTGATCGCGGAATGTTCACTATAAATTTATTTATGTGAAGTATTAGATGATGACATTAAAACCCACTAGAGAGGAAATCCCAATGAACATCATGACTGAATTTCAAATCTTCATTCGCTATATTTTCAGAGATATGATCTGTGGAAGTTAAGGTTTCCACAAGCTCCCAAATTTCATCTCAAAGAGGTGACCTTTGGAAAATCATCATAACTCTCTCTATGAAAAGAGGATTGGAATTCTGTAAAAAGTGTTGGATAGCACACAGATGGCAGTTTTATATGTATCAATTGTGCATCCAAAGGAGGAAATAGTTACATGTGGCATGTCGTCCATATTCGCTCTATTAAACTAGTCAATAATTAGGTCATTGTGAGAGATTGGGCATAAGTTTGCCTTGAAGAATTATGTTATTGTTATCGCTCTACCAAAGATACCATATTGGGGATCTTAAATCATAGAGACACATTATAATCAATATCGTGTTCCTAGAAGGGAAGAAAAAAACTAGATCAAGTGTTGTTAAAGGGGTGCAAAGAACTAGACTTTCTAGGGAAACAAAGAGAAAGGTGCAGCAAAATGATACAGTAGAGTTAAGATCTATGTAAGTATCTTTTGCATATGCACATTCATCTCTTAATTGCATTAGGTTCTTTGTATTCCAATTTATTGCTTGTTTTTAGCACTGACATATGCTCTGCATGATGAGGTAAGTTTTTCTATTATCATATCATGGGTATTTTCTTAAAGACTTTTTGTAGGTATTATATAT
Source organism: Pinus taeda (assembly GCA_000404065.3). Classification (NCBI taxonomy): domain Eukaryota; kingdom Viridiplantae; phylum Streptophyta; class Pinopsida; order Pinales; family Pinaceae; genus Pinus; species Pinus taeda. Next base: position 44,009 of record APFE031663507.1, on the reverse strand, counting down.
TCATCAAGAGAATACTCAACGCATAATCTAATGTTCGAAAGAGTGATAAAAGGTAGCATGGGAAGAGCAACAATAAAGGTTCAAAATAATGATAAAAAGTTCACTACATGAAGTCTTCAAGTGAGCAACACTACATACAGACATTGTAAAAGTATCATTGTACATAGTCATGATAAAATCATCATTGTAAAATTTGTACAAGTGTATATCTGCCAAGAGTTGAAGAGGAAGTGTTGAGAGGTCTAGGATCAACATTAGGTGGTTATCTCATAGTAGGTGGGGTTATGGTCTAGTCTGTCTTCTTCTTCTACGTCATTTGATATCATTGTAAAGTGAACCATTTTCCCTAGTATGGGAGTCCATTCTTCTTTTATTCATTTATAGGGTGGTAGGGTAGTGCTAGGATGAATTTTAGCTCATTGGGGTGTTGGGGAATCCGTTTAGTTGACTACTGAGGAATCTCGGGTGTTGGAGCATCCATCCAGTGGGAGCTAGAGAAGAATGCTTTTCTAGATTCTAGGAAGTTGGATCTTTCTTTTCAATTGGAGTTGAAGTTAAAGAATTATTAGAAAATCATTCAGGTGGTTTTTGTCCCAGAGGGCGTTTCCACTTTAAATCCTGTGTGCATTTGTGTTCCTTTTGTTTACTGCTCTCATTGTACAAACACTGATACTAATTTAAGATTAACTAATGCTATGAAATATTAACAATAATATTAATTGAAAGGAATACTTGTTCACTCCCCCCCCCCAAAAAAAAAGTTTTTCTAACAATTGATATAAGAGCTTGGTTCCTTCAATAACAATATAACAACTGGAAGGCGATCATGGAGCATACCAAGAATGGTGTACCTCTATTCGATGAAAATAATTATGCACTTTGGAAAGGAAGAATGGAGGTATATCTCTTGGTGCAAGGTTACGAGATATGGGACACTATTCAAAATGGCTTTACACCAACCGCAGATAAACAAGGTAAGAAGAATTTGGTAAATGATGCAAAAGAAAAGAATACTATTATCAGTGGACTTATTGAATCTGCTTATCATATGATGTTGGGTTATAAAATGACCAAAAATATATGGGACAAGCTTGAGAATATATATGCAGGTGACTCAAATATCAAAGAAGAACAACTTCAAATCTACATAGAAAAATTTGAGCAACTCATAATGAAATAAGATGACAACATTTTTGCATACTTCCAACACATTGATGAAATGACCAACACTCTGGAAGGATTGGGAGAGGCTCTTGACGAGAATACTATCATACGAAAGATTCTTAGAAAGTTACCAAGAATATTCAACCAAAGGTATCAAACTTAGAAAACAATGTAAATCTGGCCAAACTCAACAAAGAGTAATTACATGGAGTTCTCATAGCATATGAAATGAGAGTTGATGAATAAGAGGGTACTTCGCATCTAGAAACTGCGTTCACTGCATCTAAGAAAACCAATAAGGACAAACAACCTTCAAAGGAAAAGACCTGCACTTGCAAGTTTGAAGAAAAGGAATATGATAAAGAAGGACTTTCATATGGAGAATATGCTTACTTTACGAGAGAACTAAAAACTGGTAAGGGAAAAATGAAAGGTAAACTTCCATTGATATGTTTCGGTTTTGGTGAGGTTGGGCATTTCATAGCAAAATGTCCAAGCATAAGTGATGGAAACTCAAAAGGAAAGAAAGGCTTTAAGAAATTAAACAAGCAAGGAAATAAGAAAGGATTCAAAATGAACTTTCTCTCTAAAGAAGATAACTCAGCATCTGATGAAGACAATGACAGTAAAGAAGAAGCCAACGAGAGAGTATTGTTTATGGACAAGCACAATAAACAAGAGGAATCAAACAACGAAGAACAAGGGTTGACCATAGAAGAATTTTCTAAGGAGGCAATCAAGCTTATAAAAGAGCTCAAGGATGAGATGATTTGTTTCAATACTCTTGAAGAATAAGTTCAAGTTCTAAAAATTAAAGTTGAAGAACACAAATTTGTTAAACATTCACTGCAAAAGAAATTGGAAGAAAGCAACCGTGAAAGGGAAGCATTAGAAGCTGAAGTAGTCTCCTTGTGTAAGGAAGTGAAGAAGGGAAAAATTGTCCAAAACTACGCCAATAGCTCAAGGGTGTTGGAAGAACTCATCAAAAATCAATGATATTACAAAGACAAAACTAGATTTTGTTACAGAGAAGAAGAAGCAAGACCTTCTACAACAAAATACAATGGAACTATGAGATATTACAAGCATTTAGATTCATTGGACAAGATTCGCAAGAACAACCATGGAATACAATTCCATGAGCCAGATTCCCATGCAAGTACCAACATATTTTTCATGGCTATTGTTATTCATGTGGAAAATTATGACATAGAGCTTCAGAATGTCACATGTATGCTTGGAATGAATATAATTCAAGGAGATCTCTTAGAAATTTATATTCTATAACTCAACACAATATCCACAAATTTCATCATTTGAGAGATGATGCCGAATGTTACAAATGTAACAATTTTGGACATATGGCTAGGGATTGTGAAGTTCCAGATGGGTACAACTATTATCGGCAAAACCATAGAAGAAAATTTGCAGGATCATGAGATAAACACCAAACAAAATCTTCTATGAATAACATCGAAAGTTGCAAATGTCATAACTATGGACACATAGCTCCTAATTGCGGGTAGTAGAAGGAATCAACCATGATTGAAAAGCTTGATGAGGAGAATAAGAAGCTTTGGAAATGAAAAGAGGTACAAGATGACAAAGAAAATCAAGAAGGCAATAAGGTCCCAATAATTATGCTTTTATGATTAGTAACGAATTGCTAGCAATCAACAACTACTTTGGTTAATGACTTGAGTCAAGACGATCCATTAAATGACACATTATTTAGAACAATTAAGCTTATCGACGCTTAGAAATCTGAAGATGAGGAGTCTATGCAATGGTATATGACATAAGTCTATGATTGATAGGTAGGTAGCTTGAACAATATGGTGGCTTCATTACATGTTTAGTGGGAGAATAATATTTGACATATTATAGATTCAGGAAAGGAAGTATTGACAAGAAATCTCTATGTGAATGTGGATCACGAAATATAACAATTATCGAGATATCTCAACAGGATAAAGGAATATTCATATATCTAATCAAGTACATCAAGGAAATGCTTAATACATTCATTATGGAAGATTGCAAGCCAATCCTTACCCCCATGGTAACAATTTACAAGAATATTAGTCAACGGATGTCGACCAAAGGTTGGATAGATCTGTGATTGGTAGTATCCTATATGTGATAGTCTCCCTTCTAGATGTGATGCAAGTAGTAGGAAAAGTAGAGAGATTCCAAGCAGCACAAGAAGAATCTCATATTATTTCCGTAAAAAAAAATTCTTCGATATATTAATGGCACAACATAATATGGCTTGTGGTATCCCAAGGGCAACAATCTCATTATTAAAGCCTTTACATATGTAGATTGGGTAGGAAGCATTGATGATCATCAAAGTACTAGTCGAGCAACATTCTATCTAGGTGGTTGTCTCGTATAATGGTTGAGAAAAAAGTAAACCTCAATATCATTATCTACAATGGAAGCAGAATACATTGTAGCGACATCTTGTTGTACTCAAGTCCTTTGGATGAAACAAAATTTTCAAGATCTTCATATAGAATTTAGTGAGCCTATTCCCATCTTCTATGATAACACCAATTCCATTGTAATCTCCAACAATCTTGTCATGCATTAAAAACAAAACTCATTCTGATCAAATGTCATTTTTTTCGAGAACAAGTCATTGAAAATAATATAAAACTTGAATATGTTGGTACCAAATAGCAAATCATTGATATCTTCACTAATTATTTACCTCATGAAGCATTTTAATATCTTTACCAAAATCTTGGGATTCTCCCAAGCTCTCATCAGATTTTCCTTATTCAGAAAATAAAGGGGGAGTGGAAGTGTGTATAGGTCAACAAGATGGTTGTGTGTTAGGGGGAGCTACCCTTTTCCATTAATGTCAAAGGGGGAGAGCAAGTACTAGGAAGAGGTGCCATGATCGTAGGAGGAGTACTTGTGTCGCCATCAATACCAAAGGGGGAGATTGTTGATCTAAGGATGATTTGAGGTTGTCATTGATGTCAACCCAAGCAGCACCATGGATGACCCTGAAATTCCATGGCACATTTGGCATCATCATTCATATTTTCTTTTCTCATAACTACTATAGGTATACTCTACTGAAAAGTATCTTTCTATCGGTATATAGCTCTCCTCATAATTCCTCAATATTTGTAAGTTATTCAATGTTCAAATTAGTAACCCCAATTAGTGGGACGAAAACCCATGCGGTACTGGCATGGCATTTATCATTGATTTTGGTCATTTAATAATGAATAATTAATAATTTTTTAATCTTCTAAACTCCCTGCAACACTCTCTATAGAAGGTCCTCTCAACTCTATAAACGGAAATCTCATATATCCTCCAAAAGTACTGATCAGGGAAGTTTCGATATAAATTTATTTATATGAAGTCTTAGATATTGGAATTAAAGCCTGTTTGAGCCAAGACGCTAATGAATGTCATGACCGAATTTTAGATCTTTGTTCAGTATATTTTCAGAGATATGATCTGTTGACTTTAGGCTTTTTGTAGGCTCCATAATTTCATCTCAAAGAGGTGACCTTGGGAAAATCATCATAACTCTCTCTCTCAGAAGCAGATTGGAATTCTGTAAAAAGTGTCAAATAGTGAACGGACTATACCTTTCATTGTATCAATTTTGCACGCAAAAGAGGAAACAATGACACATGACATGCCTTACAAGTTCATTATACTGAATTGTTCCATAATTAGGTCATTGTGAGAGATTGGGAATAACGTTGGCTTTGAGAATCCAATTAGGGTCAAGCCTGTGTCATTTGAAATATGACCTAGAGGGATACTGCAGAACTATAGATAAAACATTGGGGGTTTGAAATCACAGAGATACATCAAATTCAATATCATCCTCCTAGAAGGCAAGAAAAAAACTAGATCAAGTGTTGCAAGGGGTGTAAAGGACCAGACTTTCTAGGGCAGCTAAGAGAAAGGTGTAGAAAAATGATGTAGTAGAGGTAAGCTCCAGGTAAGTATCTTCTTTATATCCATGTTCATCTCCTAATTGCATTAGGTTCTTTATACTCTAATATGTCTTTTTGTTTAGCGCTGACATATGCTCTGCAGAATGAGGTAATTTTTTCTATTATCATGTCATGGGTATTTCCTTGAAGAATTTTTGTAGGTATTATATATTCATCAAGAGAAGAGTCAAGTCATAATCTAATGTTATGAAGAGTGAGAAAGGGTAGCATGACAAGAGCAACAATCAAGGTGTAGAACAACATCAAGAATTTCACCACATGAGGTCTTCAAGTGGGCAGCACTGTATACATATATTGTAAAAGTATCATTGTATAGAGTCATTGTAGAAACATCATTGTAAAATTTGTTCATGTTTCTATCTTCCAAGAGTTGAAGAGGCTGTGTCAGGAGGTCGAGGATCATCATTAGGTGGTTGTATCATAGTTTGGGTTATGGTCTCATGTGTCTTCTTCTTCTACATCATTTTATATCATTGTAAAGTGGACCATTTTCCCTGGCACAGAGTCCATTCTTCTTTTATTCTTCTATAGGGTGGTAGGGTTGTTCTATGCTGGTGCATGAAGTCACCAATAGGTTCAAGCATGTCAAAAATTCACGGTGGTAGGTTGGTGGTAGGGTGGTAGGCAGCTGGAGAAGAATGATTTTCTAGATTCTAGCAAGTTGGAGCTTTCTTTTCAATTGGAGTTGAAGATTAAAAAATTAATTGAAAAGAATTCACGTGGTCTTTTTCTTGGAGGGTGTTTGCACCTTAAAAACTATGTGCATTTGTGTTCCTTTGTTTACTGCTATCATTGTACAAACACTGATAATAATTGAAGATTAACTAATCCTCTGAAAGATTAATAATAATACTAATTGAAAGGAATACTTATTCAGCCCCACTCTTAGTATTTCCAACACATCTTGCATACTAAAGGGTAGAACATGTTACACGTGATTCTTATATATTGTTGATTTAATCCCAATGCCATTGAACCTAGTGTCTTCTTATAACGGTGGCACTTATTTTTTGGCATAGACATTTTCATTGATTCCACTCTGAATTCCTATTATTGCGAGTAAGTCTAGAAGGAATATTTTTTTTTTGAGGTCACTCTATCAAAGAGGCCACCAAATCAACTATCTATTACCTTGGTAACACATTTCGTTTTATTTTTTCAAAATGTTGTTATTTGTTCCAACAATTACATTCAAAAGATCCCTAGTAGTTTAATTCTCAACCATAACGGTGTAATATTGAGAATACTAATGCTATTAGCATTTGTTTTCCTCATAATAGTATTTTAGTTGCATCACTAAGAATATTAAATATTCTAAAGAGAATCACTTTTTCCATACCGGTTATATACTATTTGTGTGTTAATAGTTCTTAATGCTTCCTTTAATCCATTTCCTATCTATGTTTATATAAATTACAATGACTTGTATCTTATGGAAACAGTGCGTGTTACTTTCTCTATAATGACACAATTTGTTCACGAAAAGGAACTCGGTATTCTCAACTTCTAATTCAAGTTCTTACTTTAAGTCACTGTAGGAACCTACATTGGGTTCTTTATATAAAATTACTAATTTCCATTGCCACCTGTATGCATCAAAGTCATATTTTAACCTTCATTTCTCTTGTAAAAATGTATCTAGAAAACATTTCTCTTAAAAGTGTAATTTTTGTTCAATATCAGTCATTGATTTCAGTGACTCTCTCCCCAATTCAATATTATATGCCTTACACCACTTGTCCCAAATTTATCATATTACTATTACTCAATACTATAGGTGTTAATAAACTTAGTGTGATGCATATGCATTTGGTCAATTTATATCAAAATCCAACCATACATATAGATATAACAGTGACACACAATTTCCTTAGCCATAATGTAATAGCAATAATGTTTCCCTCATTGCCCAGATCAACCCTCATTCACATAAGAAGTAGATCATTTCCTTAGCTTACGCACAACCTTAGTCGGGTCATAAATGATAACAATATCACCTTTGAAGAAAACAAAAGTTGTACCTATAACATTCCCAACCAATATTATAGTTTGGCTCGTCTTTGATTATGGTATCTCCTAAGTCCAACATATATATCTCTTTTTTATTATAACTACATTCACACATTTTCAAATTTATCTTTGTGAACCTCCTAAAATATTTCACCTAAATTTCTTCATGAAGCTATTGAGATAAAAACTAACTCATTGGCCATAATTTCTCTTGAATCTTAATTACCCTTTTCTCCTAATATTGACCTGAAACACTCAATTGGTAGTGAATAGGTAAATACTTTGTACCAATCAAGACAAGCACTCTAAAATAGAATTTGATGAAAATGATTGCAACCTTATTTTCTTGATATATCTCTTCCAAAATTCCTCACAATTACACAAAGTAATGTGACCATTGTTGCATGTGACATTCAAAATATAGAATTGGCCATTTGCCCTTTTTATAATAGGTTCAAAAAGGGAATCATGATTAATGAACTACTTGCATTCCTCTACTTTATACTAATATTTGATACTAGTGTATTAGATATACATAAATATTGTATACTTAGTTATACAAGAGTCTATTACGAGTATAACCTAGTCCCTTCGTCCCAATTTTCAATAAAATTTGATTTTAATGTTTCCTTCATTGTAATCTTCATAAGTTTTAGCTATTCTCTTACAACATCATCACTTCCCTTCTCTAATTGGATACCTCTACTGTTATAAATGATGGTATCCTAAGGGTTAATCTAGGGTATTTCCTCGCATATGTACCCTTTAGCATTCCTTTATTTTGAGATCATTAGATCACTAAAGGGTTTATATGGGAGAGAACTATTTAAATAAATTCAATATGTTAAATTCTAGGATAACCATCTCATCTTATGTAAAGGGATGTCATTACCTTGATTACTTTATCATGTTGGGTTGGTTTTATTAATATAAAGGTAGAAACTATTCATTAAATTTTCGCCAACGTTATGTTATGGATACAATGTTAACCATTTATCATTGTGCTACTTACCCATGTGATTTATGTTCCTTTCTTCCATTGGTACGTATTCGTTGAATCCCTGCGATATATTATTTTTTCTCTTGTGCGTACTAAGCTTGAAATTTCCATACATTTTTTTTAACTCCTTCCGTCATGTTCCCTGTGTATTGACGTCTTGCGAACAGATTGAACGAATCCATTAGTTCCACATTTCTTTCTTCACGTGGAGTGTAGGTGCTCTTGTGCATTGATCTACAATTTCAATGAGGTTTGACTCGATCAATGGTAGAAATCAACCCACCCAAACCCCAAAAAACATACTCCATGATCACTGGCTCTTACGCCCCATTTTTCACTGCTTATTGGTGCCTGAAAGCTTCTTGGTGCTATTTCTTTCACCACCTATAGAGTTAGGCACTCTTGCAACTTTCAGTGGCTTCAAGGTGCCAGTTTGTATTGGGTTTTATAACATTTGGCATACCTTCTTGAGTCTAGGTAACCAAACTTTGCACTCTTACAACTGTTTTGTTTTACTAATATTATATCTACTTTGTTTCTCTGAAAAATATCTTTTTGCTAACCTTATTCATGGTTTCGTTTGGCGACTACACAAATACAACGTATTTCCTCCCTGGTGCAAATTCTACTGCTTCCCCATGGCTTCAAATCTATACGCTTCGATATTATTTCTTCTAGTTGTTCCTTTATACCATACCCCTCTAATATAATGTTTTATTAATCTCCAAATTTTTGGTTAGTTGAGTGATATGTGGCTTAAAATGAGTTAATGGTTACTGTCATTTTGATTTGTTGTGGCACTTTGCAATTTCGCTTCATCACATTGATCAATAGGGTTAATATTCCAATTTGAATTATGTTTAGGGTATTCCTTTGTTCCCAGAAGCATTTATTCGGTTCTGTGTCCACGTTTATGAGGTCACGCCCCTAAGGGGTTTCCTTCCTCCAGCTTGATGCTTACCAACCAGTGTGTGACTGTTAGGCTTCACCTTTCCTTTGTGATAATTTTTTCATACTATAAACATCTCATTATTCTTATGTTTTATTTGTTTGCCTTAATATATGGATTGTTGAATTGTGTCTAGATTTCTCCCAAAATAATTGTCATTTTGTCTCTAGTATCTAATAGAGGCCTCTCCACACTAACATGAATCACAATGTGGTTTCTTTTGTTTCTCACTTCACTATGACCCGTATTTTGGCTTTGGTCAAGCTACAGTTTGGTGGATGCATCCCGTTACCCTATCTAGTCTCTTGTTCCAACCACATAAACTAATTATATTCCCTTCTACTGTTTTAAACCCCTCGTAAAGATGATGCTTCTATTTTATTTATTGACTATGTTTCCTCGCTATATCCATTGCTTTATAGGTATTGAATCATTCATAGTTCAGCCTCAATTAATTCTGGACAGAGAAAAACATTGAGAGTGTAACTAATTTTACACTCCATCAGATCTTTAGGTAATGATTGCTTTGAATTACATTGTTGGGATTCCTTGTCTTCTAGGTTGAAAGAATTTTGTCTATTGAAGATTTCTTGGAGTTTTATCGTAACCCCAATTTTACTGTTCATCATGAAGTGAACTACAGAGTTCAGAAAATTCCAAACTAAGAATTATCTTAGTGTAACCCTTAGTTTTTTTCTTTATATTGCAATTTTATTTTCAACACTAAGGTCTTAATTGATTTATTCTGGAAGCCTTATGGCATAAGAGGTATACCTCAACCTTTTTGCATTAGCATAAGTCTTCCTCGACTATATAAGATATGTGTTTAATTGCATTGAGTTCTCGTTTATGATTACTAGTATATATATTTCCTTCTAACAAAGGTAAGATGTTTATTACTATGGTTCTAAAAATTAAGCTTGGGACATTGAATACTGTTGTTCTTAAAATTTGTAAAACAATTTACTATTACTGTTATGGCAGTTATAATCATTCAATGTACCACGTTACTGATTATTGTTATTCCCTTTGTTCATTATATTTCCAACGGATTTATATGTTTTTTATCGATTTTTTTGTCACTATAAGAACAACGGGCTGCGGGGCAGCTAGTC
>APFE031663504.1:0-13695 GCA_000404065.3 Pinus taeda | reverse complement strand
CTATTGCTAGTAAGGCCATAACTTATGCTAGTAAGGCAAGTCATAAGACAAGCACAGGTTTAGCTGGGTAGACGGGGGGCCAATCAAAAAAGAACATTACCTGACCTGCTATATATTGATTCTCTATGGGCCTGCCTTCCAACATGACCTGAGCTCCTGCCTGACTAATGACCTGAACTCCTGCCATAGTATAGGGGGGATAACCAACCCTCTCATTTTCGGTTGACCTGAGCAGAGCGGAAAAGAAGGTCCTTCTATCTATAATGGGTGGGATGAACCAGGAAATTGCGTCAAATCATATAGTATGATGAACCATGAACTACCTACCATCCATGCCATGTGTGTGAAATTGGAAAAAAAGGATGCTTTGAGTGAGTCAGGTGACTTCGGTTCTGTGGTCCGAACAAACGAGGGCGGCTATTGAATAGCTTGCCCTCTCAAATTGTCCTGGTTTTATTGATGAGCTGCCTGGTATGTAATAATGTATTATGATATATGTCATTATTATATACGTAATATAGCATTTATGAATTATATACGTAATTACGCTATCGAAGAATGAAAAAAGATCCGATCCGAAATATGAAAGAAAGGTAATGACATCTATAATAGCAACATGATCTGCTATAGCGTAGTTACTGCTATAATTCATGATGTAATTACATGTATAATGAGTTACCCGCTCTCTCGTTATGAGGGTCCGTTAGAATCTCTCTCAAAGTTGATCGAAATTAGATCTCTTCATCCGATCGAATCGGGAAGGTCGGACATTTCGGACATTCATGCATAATGACATATATAATTCATGACCCCCTCCACCCAAATAGTTCCTACAAGTTGCTCGACCGACGTCAGAAGGTATCGGACATTTATGTGCTCAACCGACCGAAGGGAGGTATCGGAGAAGACATAACTCCCTAACAATGTCACTACTTTAGCCCGCTCATTTAAGGCGTTAGGCAATTACTTTCGTTAGAATTTCCCTAACCCATTTCGTGTTGAAACCCTCTAAAATGGCGGTTGGGTGGAAATATATAAGAAGGGAAAAAGAACGTTTTTGTCCCTATGCTCCTCACCCTCTCTCCCCTAATGGGGGGATCGAGTGGCTTGTATCCTCGCCCCTTCCTTCCCTCAAATTTGATACAGTGAGGTCTTCATTCGTAAAGTAAGGGGCATTTCAAGACCTTCCACCCTGGGTTTACTTTCCCCCTGAGCTTATCTTTCTTCCGGTTGAGGAGACCGGAATACAAAGCCAGGACCCTATAACTCAGGGTTGACTTCGCGTTAGAAGGGTTGGTTTATAAGAACCTTACTGGGTTGAGGCCTTTCAGGATGCCGCAAGCAGGCTTGACCACCGCCTATTTAGTTACTTATTTTGAGAGGGGCACAAAATAAGTAAATTGAACCTTGACTATGAGGAGGTACTTTTGCTAGCTGGAGATAGATTGATAGCGGATAGGGTAAGCCCTTCCCGACCTGCGAAGATATATATATATATTAGATTCTCCCTTGCCGCCATCCCTGAGTTCCCGACGTCCTTAGCTGCAGGAAAGCCCTTAGCTGAAAGAATGAGTTTCCTCCCTTTGTAGAAAGACTATCTATAGATAGAATGTCGATAGGGTATTCTTTCCTTACCTGCCCTATCTATGATCTTATTCCTTACGCACAAGTCTTAATTAAGAAAAGGTGGAGCCTGTCTGCTTGCTGTGAGTAGGGCCTTCTCGTTCCTGCTTGAAAGTGAGTGTGAAGACGGAAGGAATCGGGACAAAATTCTGGTGTTGATGCCATGATGGCGCAACCTTGAGCGATATATAAGTGGAGTAAATCCATTGCGGTAGAGTGATGGCGTCTACTATCTCTCCCCTTGCTTAACGCCTACGGATTGGTCTCCTTCTTGATCCCAGGCCATGAAGAAACCTCCCTGTCCAAGATGGCATCAAATAGTAGTAAGGCAGGGGCTGCTTCTTTAACAGTGCTGGATCTGCCTTCCGAGGTCGAATTTAGGTATGATCCCCCATAATAAGGCTAGTAGAAAGGCGAGATAGTTCCTTCCTGTACTGGCAGCAAGAAAAAAGAAAGTGAGGCATGGAGTGAAAGCAATATCTTCAGTATGGACCAGCACCACATCCTTCATGGGTAATCGCCATATGGGTTTTTTGTCGGGTCGTCATGCTTCAAATCGGTAGGTTGATCGGAATCAGGGCGGGTAGGAATGGTTGGTTCTCTCATAGGTCCTAAGGTTGGCATGTTGAGGTAGGTTCGATAGCAACGAGGTGGGGTGGTTCGGCAAAGTCTTTAGCATCTGAAACATCGTTCTGCCAATTAAAGCCAAGCCAGCTCTTCATCCGATCCAGGAGGGTTTATGGGCCCGATCCATCCGATCCGATCAAGCAAGAAGTAAGACGACCATCCATGCCATCCAGCAATTGGTAATGGGGAGCAAGGGGCGTTATATCCAAACTATATCGACGGTTATACGGCTGATGGGACCCACGGGCAAGCAAGAGCGGTCGTTCTCTTGTCCGGGGGGGGACGGAAACAAGAAGGGCAGGATGGAGCAATGTTCTGGACAAAGAGAAATGGGACTAGGGGGCTCTTATCGGAGTTTGCAACCTCTTATCGGAGTATGCAACACCTCTGTTTTGGCATGCTGAGCTCTGAGGGAATAGGGTAGGGTAGGTGATCTGACCTTCACTCAAGCTAGGTAGGCATGAATAGACTGGTGTACCAGATGAGTTATGATAGGTGGGATGGCTTGATTCACTAGGTAGGTAAGAAAGTAAGCTAAGAAGTAGTAAGAGGGGTGGGAAGGAACTAGGCTATTCATTGGTTCGATCCGATGGAAAGAAGGCTGCTAATGACCCAATCAATCTGTCTGTCAGGCTGGAATTAATGGAAAGGAAGGCAAGGTGCGAAGCCGCCAGAGAAGAAATAGGAAGGGCGAGATCCCTCGGTGTTGGGACTGCATCCAGTTGCGCCCCACCATTAGTTGTCAGGGACCTCATGAAACACGGCATGCGACAACATAATAAACAATCGACAGTTAACAGACCCTTCCTAAAATAGGCACCCACACATGGATACAAAACTCACACACAATCAATTCAAGATTTCCCACATAAAACATAATTTTTATCCCACGACCTTATCGCCACTCAACCATTTTCTGAGCTATCAAATTACATTACAATGGCACCATGGCGGGCCTTATCTCCGTCGAAATGGTTGCACCTTCTCGGCCTAATTTTGCATGGTATTGGACACTCTCTTGGCCTGGTTCTCCATCGCATTGGCCACTCCAAAACAATTCACGGGTTCTATAATTTATAATAAATTACAAAATAATCATGGATCACTCTAGATGCACTACTCTCTCCATGAGATCAATATTAGGTTCCTGAGATCCCTCACGGATCCAATTCTCATGCTCAATGCACTAGTGCCAAATCACGTCTTCCTGCCAGCTTTGTCTCCACTTTCGTAGCTTCTAGAAGTAACATGTTCAATTTCACCGAGGGTGGGCGATGCAGGTGCATAGGCCGAGCATTCGATATAAATAATTTAGACAAGAGCTTACCAATGTCACGAGATTCAATCAAAACCCTATGATTAGACCAAATGGATTTCTGCTTATGAACAGTTATTAATTATAGCCTTATTCATGTATGTTTTACCATTTTGAAAACTTGTAGCTTTTGGAACCAATTTATATTAAGAATTTAAAACTTGTGGCTTCAATTGCTGCGCGATTTGTCCATTTATCTTTTGTATTCTTATTGTATCAGTTTCAAAGACCTGTGGAGGAATTATCACTGTGTCCTGGAGTAGTGAACGCGTTGTTTTTTCCCATAGATTTGGACGTTATTAAATTGGAACAGAGTACCTTGTTTTGAACAGGGCGCTGCCAAAACATTTGACAACACAGGGCATTGAGACTTTGAAAAGGATGCTGCCAAATCATTTGATAGCACAGGGTATTTGGATTTTTGAAGGGACACTACCAAATCCTTTGAAAGCGCGGGCCTTTAATCATTTTTCCCATAAATCGCTAAACTGAGTTTTGTGCAGTGCGTTGCCAAACCATTATGTAACGACTTTCCAAAGAAACTCGAAGGACCCTATACTAGTGTATAAATATCCTTTTCACTTTTCGTTGCACTGATTCGTGGTATCAGAGAAAACCTTCCCATAGTTGATACTTTCTACAGTGTAAGAGAAGATGCCTGTGCGAGCAAGAAGAGCACGAGGTCGAGGAGTCAGATGTGTGGGCAATACGGATCTCAGAGAAGAGACAAGGAGACTGCAAGCTCTGTTAGAGGCCATGGAGGTAGGAAGATAGCAGGAGCACGAGGCCGGAGATATTAGTGAACCTGAAGAAGAAGTTGAGGAAGAAACAACATCACCATGCTGACACTGCTTGAACAACGCGTAGAACCCTCGTCTCGGGACCAATCGCTTAAACCTCATCTTGTGTCAGTGTTGATACTTCTCAAGCCAGCTCATCTCCGTATTATCCCATACTCCCTATAGCCTCAATCACCCTTATATCCCGAAATCCAATATCGGGGCACTACACTACAATGTAAACGGGTTCTTTTCAGGGCCGTCAAATGACGGATCGCCACAGATATTGGATCGACCTTTCCGAGGTGTTTCGGACTCTAGCAATACAACTTGGCTCCAATTTCCTGAGGAATGGGACAACAGATGATGGAAATATCCGGGCCTCATTAAATGACGGATCTTGGCCCATAATATCGATTCGACTTAATTCAAGGTTGCTCGGTGGCCCGACCACTTTCCATGCACTTCCCTTATTTGGTACCCGAAGGCCCAAATCAATATTCGTGGTACCAGTTACCCATATAACCTTGTGCGGTGCTTCCACATTTGGGCACTGGAACTCCTAGTTCCCTTCACCTTTGCTTTCATCCTTGTGCCTAAATTAAACCAGACGCCGAATGTGTGGTTACTGGCCCCCGGTGAGACCACTCGGTGTTGGGAATGTAGCCCCCCACGACCGCCATTAACTCTTGCGGCCCTCATAAAACATGGCACGCAACGACATAATAAGCAATCGGAATTTAACAAACCCTTCGTAAAATAGGCACCCAAACATGGATACAAAACACACATAATTAATTCAGTACTTCCCACAAAGAATAGATTTTTTTTCCGCAACCTTATCCTCACTCAATCATTTCCCGATGTCTTAAGTTGCATTACAATGGCACCATGGCAGGCCTTATCTCCGTCGAAATGGCCACTCCTTCTCGGCCTGATTTTGCGTGGTATTGGACGCTCTCTTGGCATGGTTTTACATTGCATTTTCCACTCAAAAACAATTCACAGGTTCTATAATTTGTAATGAATTACAAGGGAAACGTGGATCATTCTAGATCCACCATTCTCTCCACGAGATCAATAATATATTCACGAGATCCCCCATGAATGCAATTCTCCTGCCCAATGATTTAGTTCCAAATCACGTCTTCCTGCCAGCTTTATCTCCATTTTCTTAGCTTCTAGAAGTCAAATATTCAATTTGACTTAGGATGGGTCAATGCCCCTGCATCATTTTCCAACAGCGTTCCCAAACTCAAAGGATGGGGGTTTTTGTCGCAAGCCTTGGAATATAGCGTAGGATATGTGTTGTGGACCCTTTCTTCACATTTTCTTAGGGTCAAGGGTCATGCTCCAAAATACCATCACTGTGCAACAAAATGGAACAAAAAATATTCAAAATAAGGATCGCACTGCTAAGGACATGAATAGCCATCAAAATTTATGAATATAGAATAATGCAAAAAGACAATTTCTTTTGCCGGTGCATGATGCAATCCTTTCCTCGTGCACCTTCTTCACACTCGGCACATATTTTATGGGCATAAAGTAGATTCATTTTCTCCCACACCTTATTCATCCTGATTGCATCTTTTAGAGAACGTGGCCATTCTCTCTCCACTTCTCTTCTTTTAGATAGTGCAAGGGGGATACCAATGAATAGCTCAAGGGCTTCCATCTCTCCTACTCAAAGACAACTCGAGCACGTGAAGAACAACACAGAGTCTAATGCAACTTGTTAAGGGATACAGCGGTGATGAGTAGTGGAAAAAATGGAAAATGAGACACTCAAGAAGATCGTGGCACGTTTGTGGAGGAAAGTTAAATCAAACGATAATTTTATAAATAATTTAAGCTGAATTAAGGAATGAATCAACGAATGATATTTAGTTTTGGCATATCAACGTTTTAGATTTTTTCATCAAGGAATTCACATGCTTCCTTATACCAAAAGTTTAGTTGTCACTGAAATAAGTATGTTTCTCGAATATGAGGTGTTACTCATTCAAACTAAAATTTAACAATGTAATAAAAATAAAATCTAATCTAATCCATTTAAACAAGGAATCCTATATAATTTACTACTAAGTGAAGATAATGTGCATTATATAGTGGCTAATCATACATAAAAATAATTTAATATGGATAAATTTGAAATGCAATTGATCGCTAAATCAAAATGTGTGTGGCTATGTAATTTCATATATTTTATTATAAATTTTATTATTGATTCATTTACATTATATAATACTTAATGGACTTGTAATAATATGTATATTATCTTTCTCAATTTTATTTCAAATATTGGGGCCTCCTAAAGGGTTAGATGGTTTTCACATGTATATTCAAAACTCAAATATATAATTGTGGACTACTTTGTTGGAATTATATATAAATCTGTGTGTGTGTGAGAGAGAGAGAGAGAGAGAAAGAGAGAGAGATAAGTAATTTGTTTTATATAAGGTATATTTTATATAACAATTCTCTTTATTTTATATTTTAAGAGTATATATAAATGTTGATAAATTATGTTTACATGCATATTTAGGTTTCTTCAATTTCTCTCTAATATTTCTTAAATATTGGTTTTAAAATTATTTTAGTTATTAAAAAATGAGATTATACCGCAAGCCTCTTATATACGTATTAAAATTAATCATAAAAAGGTCACATTATATTGATGTGTTCCTTTTTTATTGAGATATTAATGCGAAGCACATACCCTCTCTCTTTTCGTAGATTTTTCCATCCTTATGTAATGAAATAAATAAGAATATAACATAGGACCCATAAAGCAGTCAACGATAAAAGATTTTGATTTCTTTATTAAAACAAGCGCTGCATGAAACGCAGTCCCAACCAAACAATTTTTAAGCTAAAAATATTTAAATGTATGTTCTCGATATGAGGATATAGAAAAGTATAGAATTGTGTGCCTTGCCAAGACACAACAACAACACAAATTCCCTTTCAAGAATAGTTGTTGACGTTGCCTGCACTGTGTCTCCCCGAAGCCGAAATCAGTAGTATCGAATGACAGACGATTCAGTGTAGTTATCAAAAGTGTTGCACCAATAGAAGGCCTTACATGATTCATTTTGAAGTAATCAATGGCGAATCTTGTATGTTTTTCCATCATCATTTCTACGGCCTTTTTGACTAGCCCTACCACAAACGATAGATGCTTGTCGCCAGAAATATTGCGCTGCACAAGAAATATGAAAACACGTTCTTGTTTCCAAAGTAGTGGCGACTCGAAGCTATTCCACCCATCCACTGCAAAGAGAATCTTTTTTTCCTCGCTGGGTGCCATCTCCGAAGCCTTCTCGCGACACCTCCGTACATGTGCCATGAGCACTTCAAAAGTGCTACATTTGGCCATGATCTTATCCCCGCTACTTGATTTTTCAGTGAATCTATACTTTTTGGGCCTAAGCATAGGCAATTTTAGGCTAGACCCTCGTTATGGGAGGTTTCCATGAGGTCCGATCCATTGTCTGGTCTAGAAAATTCCATGTGGGGATACTCAATTCCTAGAGGGGAGTGGCATCCACGTAATGGGGGAATTTGTACTTGGGACCCTTGTGTTGTTTCAGACCACGAATTCAATTATTTCATTGTTTCCAGGCCTAAGAAAAAGCTTCCCCATTCGGATATAGTTACCTGCTAATTATTATAAATCGGGACATGAAAACCGTGGATGATTAGAAATGGGACGTATTAGTCGTTGCTGAAATGAGAGACAAGCTTAAAAGTTAAATTACTACAAAACCCGAACCCACAAAAAATATTTATCTTATACATTCATACTTTTCCCACAATGTAGTAGATCTCAAACAAATTCGAAGAATGATAAAGTTATGTAGAACTGATAAAACATTTATGATCAACATTACTGGCCCGAAACTATGTTTAAGAGTTGAACTAAGTACTCCATAAATGAAATCAAGAAATCGAATGCATGAATTGAGTGGATCGGTTTTACTAGAATAAGGATTCACAGAAACGTGATAAACAAGGCGAGGTATCCCGAGGATGTTGTTGGCACCGGTAATTCTATAACAAGATTCCCAATTTCTTCAAGCAGAATGTCTCCTTCTAATTCGACAAAGACAGACTGGATTAACCCTCCCCCGCATGAGAGAGAAGATGCAATTTTAAATTATACATAACCCAAACCGTAAATATTTTTAACTCGGGCTTCCATAGCTTCCCCAAAATGTAGGAGAGATAAATGGGGTATAGAAAAGAGACTAACTTTCAAACATATCTAGAATATTCTATTGTTCCAGTTTGCAAAAAAAATGAAACGAGTCAAGAGGTTAGTCGCAACATGAGCTAAGGAATTTCTCAAAGTGCAAGAAAGGCACTGGAAAAATCGGAGGAACAAATTAAAATATGTACATGTTGCATGGTTTTGAGAAAGAAAAGAGTGAATGTCTTGATGGATGGACCAATGAATTCTACTCAGGGTTCCATAGATTTATAGAAGAATGTATACTAAGGGTTATTAAAGAGTCAATGATATAATGAAAAGTTATTGGGGGCTATAAAAACCAGTTTCGTGGATCTAATCCCCAATAAAAATTAATCGTAAATTCCTTGGTGATCTTAGGCCTATTCAGGCTTATGTAACTCTAAGTACGAAATCGTTACAAGTTTGTCAGCCAACGCGGTAAAAGGTATCTTTAATCGTTCATTCCAGAAGACAAATTGTGTCTATTGCACAAAAATCCAATGATGCAATGGGAATGTCCCGAGAAGGACTGCATATTATAAAGGCTATAAAGATACCACTATTGTTGATGAAATTGGAACTCGCAAAGGATTATGATATATTCAATTGGTTGTATATGAAAACTATTGTTGATCACATAGGAATGAGGTTCCGTTAGAAATTGGTTTGTGGGGTGTCTATCCTCAACCACTTTTGCAGTGTTGATAGATGGGTCAACCCCAAGGCTCTTCTTTGTTGCGAGCTTCATGTGACTGGAACGTTAACGCTATATATCTCCATCCCTCACCCACTGCTAGCTAAAGAGTTAATCATAATGACATCAACATGGAGGAGAGAACGTTTAATTTAAGGTCTGAACATGGGAAGCTCAATAAAATATAACTCATTTATCATTCATATACAATGTCATTTTGTTTGGAAAATGAATACTAAGACAAGCTGCTGAGAACAAGGAAAATATAGAGATGTATTGGAAAGAAACAAGAACAGAGGTAAGTGTTGCTAAGTCCTCTGCACTATAAGGAACTATCAATAAATCGTATATCTATGCCTTGCTACTTTTCAAAAGAAGCATGGAATGAGGTTCAAAGAATTACATATGTTAGTGGGAAGCGGGAAGGAGACACTCTTGATGAGTGTTCAACGGAAAATGTATGGAAAAAAATAATTCATGATCACCACGCATTTCCAAGTATAGTTGTGTCGGCACATTAGCCCGATGTGAATGACATTTTTCCAATCGAATATTTAATTCCATTATAGGGAAGCTATCATGCAAAACATAGATGCCCAAAAATGGTCATCCTTCCAAAATATTAAAATCTCCAAAAGCTAACGATTGTGAAAGCCATAGGTGTTTTGAGGACCAGAGGCAACACACGCTAGGTCAATGTGGAGCTCCCTACGAATCATACTTTTCATTAGGAATCACTCAACAAGAAAGGAGAGGTATTTTATGCATGGGCATTTTAAAAAATAGCAGTACACAGAGGTATAAGAAATATAAAGATCTTGGGAGGCTCAACCTCACTAATAAATTGAGAAAAGGGAATTATCAAATTTGAGAATTTACTTCTTATCTCAATTGTGGAATTGGATGAAGGCATTACAGCGTTATCAAAACAAAACGAGAGGGGATCCCTTCCTAAACGGATCATACCACACTGTCCAGAAGACACGGAATGAAAGAAGCTTGCATTGTCCAGGTTTTCTTTAAGTAGAAGGGCTTCTCTCCATCTGTTTGTCTTCATATTTTTAATTTGGCTATTAAGCCGTGACATTTGAGGAACACTCCAACCACAATGGACTCTTGCAGTGGTTTTACTCATCAGTGTTTTTGTGTGAATTTCTTATGCTGCCAGAATATGGAGGTAGCATATTGTTAGCAACAACTTTTGGGAAAGTGGATAGGTTCACATTTTGGTTGAAGAAAGGGCGAGGTGATTTGATCCTTCATAGTGATAACACATAATGATATGTTTATTTAGATTTATCCTTGGAATGTTGAAGATGAAACGTGTATGTTTCTTCGAATAATGTAAAAAAAAAAAAACAAGCATGCCATCAAACTTCTACAAATAATTCAGATTTGAAAGCTCAAATAGATATCCTAGTAAAGTAATCCCTCCATCTTAATGTTTAGTTCCTCCAGCTTAAAACCTTAATGGAGCATAGTTATTTTTATATAGGATTAAATGAAATTGCAAGTTATCAATATCATGTACATCAATGCCATTTTTACGTAATTACATTAATTATAATGGTCTACTCAAAACTAATGACTAATGGACCAAATTGTGTTTGTCTTATTGGTGCGGAAATGTGGAAATATAAGAAAGGCAAATTCAGTGCACATAAACAAACGTATGCAATAAAGGTGTTATGGGTGAGAAATTGAGCGCCCATAACACCGTAATGGCACAAAGCAACAAAGAACATTACATGGAAGGGTTGGACAGAAGATTCATGGTTAAAAGCAGAATTTTTAATTCAAAAACAATGAGAAATCATGGGAGAAAGATCAAAATAATAGTGGTGGAGTAATTCGGGAATAATGAAAAATGATGAGAGAGGACGAGAACTTGATGGCCATGTTGTGAACGAGCGTGGGAAAGCTCTACGGTCCAGTGAGGAGGAGAGAGAGACAAGGTTTTGAGTTAACAAACGCTAAATTTCGATCCGTCCATATTATTGCCATGCTGTCGGCCTGAAACGGCGATGTTCATTCTCGTATGTATGAATAACTAGACGTTTGACTGCCCTAGGCATTATTTTCAATTCTGCATTGTCAAATAAGCTAAGGTATCAAACATCTAGCGTTTTCGGGTGTCCAATCTCCGAACATCCACATCGATTGCGACATTGTCCAATTTGTTCGCTTCTCCCTCACGCTACTCGGTCATTTGTACTTGTGACAGCACAATCCGCCTCTGGTGTTTTTGGGTGACAGGATGGGATTCAGCCCCTTCGATATGTTTGGAGGTGATGGGCATCCATTTCCATTTCCACAAAGCAGAGCCCAGAACCAACGCTCATTTCCAAACAGCCAAACTCCACAACCAGTGCATGAGAACAGCTCGCGGGCCTGGCCGTTCGAGGTTCCCGACCACGGATCACGCAATGGTCCCAAACCTAACGCTAACGCAAACGCAAATTGTCAGCGCGGCTCTACTGCTCCTCCTTCCAAGCCAACTACAAGTAGAAAGGGGAGAGTGGTTCTGATTCCCGTTTATGATGCAGGCACCGAATCACCATCTGTGTCTACCAAAGCAGCAAAGGTGGCGGCTCCCAGGATGGACCAGGGTGTTGCCGCTGTGAAAATACAGTCGGCGTTCAGAGGGTTTTGTGTTCGGAATTCAAAGCCGTTGGAGAATCTGAGGATTATTTGGCGAGTGAAGTTAGAAGCTGATGAAATGGGGAGGGTCTTGCAACACAAACTCAGTCGATACGTGGAAATGAGTACGAGTGCCTAAAACTTGACAACCAGATCATGTCTCTGCTGCTCAGACTCGATGCGCTTCAGGTATTTATTTTGACTGCCTTTGCCTTTAATAACGGGGCATGAAACCTTAATCGTTACATGAGATTTACCATTATGTTTAACTAAATAATATATGCTCTTCTTTGCGTGCAGGGTGTGAAGTCATTTGTGCGGGAGTCAAGGAAGGATGTATACCGTCTAGTGTTTCGGCTGCAAGAGGCACTCGATGCCATAACCGCTGAAAAATCTATGTCTGTGGAGGATCTGTTGAAAATTGTAATTCCAACTGCGCGTGAGTGTTTCAGCGTGCAGCGATCCCAGTAACCCCAGCAATTCAGCCCAGCGAATTCAGCGATCAGCAACCTCAGCGATCAGCTGATATCGCATCGGCATATCGCATCGGCGAAATAGAAGTGGTGCTTTATAAAGTTGTTTTTACCACTTGCGATGAGCCGGACCCGATGAAGGAATTAATTCCCTTTTGATAAATTGTCGCGTCCATATTATTTTCGCTATCGGCGAAAACCAAGTGTGCAGTCTCTTTCCCATGCGATAAGCTCTCACCCGATATTGTGGACCCGACTGCTGTTCAACATTTTGCTTAAAATTATTTCGGGTCCGCCAGTGGGTTGTTTTATTTTCTTTATATATATTTCAGGCATATATTATAATATATATATATATATCGGTGGTATCGGGGATGTGGTGATCGGGATTTCGCAATCGGCAGAAACCGTGGGTGCACATATGTGTGCCATGCGATAAAGCCTGGACCCGATAAAGTTCCAAAGCATATTGGATAATGGATGAAGTGAAAGCCTGGGAAATTAATTTTGACGTGAAGTGAAAGTCCTCTTACCGCCATTTATCTCAGTAAGACAGTAAATGATATTTACTGTGGTTGGTATGGTGAAGTTTTAATTCTTCCTGAGCGGGAGTATGGGCATAGAAAAATATCGGTGAAACCATTTAATTTTTACTGTCTTCTTTTTACGGAAGCATGGGATGTAAGTCCTCCCTCTGGTAAGTCATAAATTAAGTAATTTTTGGTAAATGCATTGTAAGAGAGGTGAAACGCACAGCAGTGCAAGAGAAATGTTTGATGAACATGCATTTTTGAGTCACGCAGCAGCGTGAGTAAAAACTCCTCTGTGTAATTTTTTTTAAGTGGAATGCAAGCGGTGAATCCCTCTGTGAGAGAGGAAGTTTATGATTTGTAAATGCATCTCTTTTAATATAAATCCTTGGTGTGTAAATTGTCCCCTGTGCTCAGAATTCCTTTTATGCTTCCGCTGTGTTAAAAAGACTCTGGGCAAAACAGAGCATTGTCTCTGTGTGAAATTTTTATTATTGTTGTTTTTGGGATTTTCCCAGAAAAATTCCCCAACAGTGGTATCAGAGCTAGTCCAGGCTCTTTGAAGACAATCAAAGAAGCTGTAGGAAGGATTTTGTTGCAGCAACTTCTCCAGCAAAGTGAAGACTCAGCAAAAGAATTCAGGTATCTCTCAGACCAGTTTTTGTGTTACTACTGAAAGAACAGTCAGTATTTTAAATACACAGTCAAGGATTTAAAGGCATAGCTGAGAATGCAAGGAATGGCTAGCACAAGCACTAGCATGGGTTTGTTTAACCC